>WSTK01000007.1:20225-238211 GCA_019616945.1 Ceratobasidium sp. 414 | reverse complement strand
GCAGCACACCCTGGAACCCCTAAAAAGTGCAATTAGTAGTCCCGAACTCACATTAAGTGCCCTGGATTCCTACAGTGTACTACAATGGGCAACCTATGACTCCCTAATGCACACACTCACATTAGCGCACCCAACTAAAGTACTCTCGTCGTCGTATACTATTCGAAAAGCTCTGATACGAAAACACTTCTTACACCGGACTGTCGTAAACCACCTCGCCAAGTCGCCCGATTCGATGCTAAAGAGAGCTGTACCTCCCACCTGGCCTATCGAGATATCTTTTGCTGATGAGCTGGACGAACTCTGGAACGACGAGCTCTATGATCTCTCTGCTGAACTCGAAAAGGGGGGCAAGTGGTTTATCCTGAAACCCGGAATGGGTATGCACCCATTCGTTCCGTCGCGGGTGGATCGAAGGTTGACCATCCGCCTTGTGTAGCTGATCGAGGTCAAGGGATCCGGATTTTTAATAGCCGAGAGAGCCTATATGCTATATTCGAGTCGTTTGAAGACGAGAGTGAGGACGAGGAAGCTGTTGATTCCGACACTCAAGCAGGGGCAAATGATAAAACAGCTGTGATGACCTCGCAACTACGGCATTTTGTTATTCAGGTGCGTCCAGACTCTATGGTTGAATTTTTCGAATGCTAACACCGCATATAGGAATATCTTGACGCGCCACTGCTTGTTGACCCATCTCAAGCAAAGATAGCACCCACACCGGCCCGTACGACGGAGTTGCAAGGCCGCAAAGTACGCAACTATTGAGCATACATTCTAAGGCCATTTACTTACCCAGCCACTGGCCCCATTTACCAGTTTCACCTTCGAGTATATTGCGTAGCGTCGGGTGCTCTAAAACTTTATATGTGTCCCAACATCCTCGCGCTCTTCGCTAGCACGACCTACATGCCACCTCAATCTGGCATAGACGATGACCCCAACAATGTCGACCTTTCGCCCCACCTGACAAATACCTCTCTCCAAGACAACGTACATGAATCTAGCGTCCGGCTGTTGAGAGAATTAATTGGGTGTACTGTTTTGTCTGGGCCCATGGCTGGGAGCGCCACCCTGTCTGCAGAAGATGTAGGCGAGATCGAAGACCAAGCAGCAGAAGTGCTGGGCGAAACGTTCAAAGCGGCCCTTTCAAGCTCTGTTCATTTCCAAGTAGGCCATGTTTCCCAAAGCTTCACACATGAAAGCGCTTACCACATTGCAGGTACTCCCCAATGCGTTTGAACTATTTGGTGCAGATCTTCTGGTTACCCACACCTCCGGGTCAGGACCAAATTTCCAAGTTAGCCTGCTTGAAATCAATGCCGAACCGGCGATCGAGCTTACGGGCGCAAGACTCAACTGGATTCTGGTTGACCTGTTCAAGGGTATCGCGCATACCTGCATCAAGCCATTTTTCGGAGATGGCACAGAGTCAGTGGAGGACCAAGATTCGGGACAGTGGTTGCGAAAATGTTTGGATATAGAAGTTAGAGGGTACAAATAAATGCGTTGATTAAGTTCTTTGATCTTGTTTTGGAAGAGGAACTGTTCGGTTGCGAGAGTTATTTGGGGGGTGAAAGCCCTCTAAACGCAACTTGAGTTGGGGTTGGGGCGAACAGGAAAGTTTCATCAAGCCCAGCCACATCATGATTCCGCCTCGCCACCCAATCACCTCACCGAGTTGGGCGTCCCTCTTTCGCCCAGTCGCATCAAAGGACTGCTTGGCAACACACCGCAAGGTAAATATACTCATGCCGTGTCAAACCAAGCCACCCTTGGCTTAACCAGCACCGGGTTCAAGTACGTAACGAGCTTTCTGCCCGATGGATACATAAGGTAAATCGGGTTGCTTTGTCTACAATTCATGCGCAACTCAGGCCATTACATGGACTGGAACTGAACACCCCCAAGGCCAAGCCATCTCAGCTGCCCGAAAAGACCGCATATATCAGGTATAAATTGCACCTGGGGTTCAACACCTCCCTTTACCCCCATTTCCACTGTCGCCCCACCGCCCCCCATGATACCCCCTCCAAAATCACTCTTTGTCGCGCTCTGCGTCTTTGCACTGTTAGGGAATGCTATCCCTGCGGTCCTTGACGCTCATTGCCATTTTACTAACGGATACTGTAACCCCTACACGCCAGCAGAGTGCCCTCGTTGCTGTTCCCCTGAGCAATGCAGTGTGTACGTGTCTGAGCCACGCGGCAAACACTTGCTCACCAGTGGCTTGCTTCAGCCGGCAAGCCCTGCGAGGTGGATTGTGGCGTGCTGCCATAAGCTGTATGCAAGATCGTCTTCGCAGTATTCTCAACTCGGGTCTATGCACTAGAATAAGTTTCAATACGAGAGTCTGTGGTATGGGTGACCCAGTGGTAGCAAACAAGGGAGCGATACATGTATAACTCAACAGCCAGAATAAATGCGGCAAACCGGTCGACGATCTATGGTGTCCTTTTCTTCCCGAAAAAGTCTTCAATCGTTTTCTTATTTGGTGCTTTTCTCTTTCGATAATGAATTAGCTATCTCACCGAGCACACCTTCAAAACACGTACTCACCGACCGGTTAGTAATTGGTGCCGAGCCGCTCTCTACCTTCCGGCTCTTCCGGCTCTCGTTGAGCACGACCTCATCATCCGAATCCGAGCCTGAGCTCACAAGCTCGATCTGAACAGGAGATGACGCCTCTCGCTTGGTCGATTTGGAGGGGGAAGGTGGTTCTCGTTTTGCCTCGGTCGGGGAGGGTTCTGCTCGATGGGGTGCAGATGGCGGTCCCGCCCGACGTGGCGCAGGGGATGAACCTCGAGTCTTCGGCTTGACGTCTTCGTCAGAGGAGTCTGAAAGGATCTGGATAGGCTCTCGGGGCTCTGTAGGCGAGGAGACCGGTTTCATTTCGACTTTGGCTATTTCAAGAATGATTAGGCAGTACAAGACATTGGAAGACAACGACTGACGCTTCTGGGCCATCCTGCTCATCATAGCCTTCAGTCCATCCTTGCGCTCAGCAACTGGCTCCACAAATGATGGATCCTCGTTCCCAACTTTCCCAATCCCATTTGGCACCTCATAACTGCCCAATTATTAGACATTCGCCCGCTACATAACAATGCCTACCCACCAAATAAGTTTCCCCTCGTACGGCTTCGACAGTTCTTCCAACACCCCCCTCCACGCCTTCCCGCCTCCAGCCCCTAACCATCTCACCGCCTGATTCCCATCCAAAATCACCGGCATCCTGTCGTGAAGGAACGCCAGTTCTTTATTAGCCTCGGTTGTGAGTATGGTGCACGTGTACGTCGGCTTGGGTGTCGTCTTGACGAGTTCGTAAAAGCCTGCGAGGAGAAGAAGATGGTTGTTTGGGTGTTTGACGTAGTGCGGTGTGCGTTTTTGGCCGCGTTTATACCATTCAAAGTAGCTAGTGTGCGTAGTATGCGTTAGTGGTCGGGAAGTAGGGGAAAGCAGGGGAAACGCACCCCTCGCAGATGACTACACAGTGCTTATCCCCTCGTACACTGTTCCATATAGGCGCCGTGCCCTCCAACACGACTTCTGAGCGAGCATTGATCGGGTTCTTGAACGAAGACGAGTTGGGGTCAGACCACCGAGCTTGAAGCCCCCACCTCTATTCGCCCTCAATCCCGACATTCTGAGCTCCGAGGCTGAAAGAGCTCACCATGGTTTGTACAATCACCTCTTGTTGACCCTGTCCGTTGGGCTGCTGCATGAGTGCGAGGACCTGTGATTGTGGCGCGACGTTGTAACTTTAGACGCGTTTTTCAGTCGGGCTGGGGTTGGTGGCTGGTGGAATGCGTACCGTGGGTGGAATTGTTCTAGCAACAGGGGGGGGGGGGATTAAAGCTTTGTAAATGTTTGGTGAGGAGGACAAGATGCTCACCTTCGTCGTCCCATCTCCTTGGAGGAATGTCTGGGTACTCATCCGCCACCCGATTCAAATACTGTGCCACGCGTACATTAAATTCACTCGATGCGTGTAACATGCTATTGAACACTCACAAAGTTTCTAAGCGCAAATCTACCACACATAGTGACCGCAACAAGAAAGACAAGAAAACAATGTTGTGGCGCAGAGAAAAGGATATGATCAACAAGTCAGGAACAAGCGCCGATCTGAGCCACTGACGTCGTCGATACAAAGTAATCCCGCACGCGCCAAACAAATTGATTTACACAAACGCCTTGTTGTACACATCTTGGCCTACAATTCTTCCCAACCCCTCCATCTTGCTCTTCAACCAATCTTTAACCAGCTCTGTTTCAGTTCCTGCGACTCGTAGGCACGCGCCTGCGTTGACATCTGTGAGTGGACTGAAAGACCAGATGAGGTCCTCGGGTTCGGCGCGTTGGCGTTGCGAGATATAGTTATATGCCGATTGAAAAGAGGCGATGAGGTCTCGAGTTTGGGGCCCGATGAGGAGCAGCGTTGCATAGCACGCATAGGGTGCTAGTCTATCTTTCAGCCTGCGCACCGGCAACCCGTGTGTCCCCTTGTCGTCTGGTGTTTGTTCAAGCAGCATTGCATCCCGCGCGACCCTCTTCTCACCAACAAATACCTCATTGCGGCTGTAGTACCTTTCAAACGCCCATTCTTCGCCACGCGCCATGCGACCGGATGTGAACCAGTCGAGGAGGACGAGTGAGGACGTGGGCGCGAGTGTAAATGTTTGGATTTGGGTGTATGATGCGGATTCAAAAGGCGTAACAGGGTCCGGGAGGAGGAGGAGGAGCGATGAGGGTGAGAGGGTTACTGTGAGGTGTTGCGAGGTCGTGCTTGGTGGGGTCGAAGTGATGGACGCGAGTCGGTTCCGATCGGAGAGGACGCGGGATTTGAACACTTTGGTCGAGCCCTGTGGATCATATAATTAGGACAGGATGGATTTTGGGATGATTTGACGAACCTGGGTTAGGAAGACCAGACCCGCGCCCTCTTCAACTTGTACACTCAAATCGATCCTGCATCGAATATCTCAGTGTCCTCGTACAGGTGCATCCGCGATAGCAACGAACCTCCTGACCTGTCTCCGCTCACTAGCCCACCTCCATATGAGAGGACATACGCGATCCCCGTTGGGGTTTCTCCGTGCGAGGGTATATCCGGGGATAGCAACTTGAGTGGGTAGGTGTAGGAAAGCTCGCTGAAATGTGCCTGGCCGCCGAATGTGTGGACATGTGCTCTGCCCGTGCCGTGTTGGGCTTTGCGATGTGGGACTGGGAGGGACATGGTGGTGGTTGTATGCAAGCTCAGGAACAACGGATGAGATAAGATAGGGTAAACATCACGCGCTTCTCGGACATGTTTACTCCTTCGACGACCATGGCTGCCGAGACAACAAACACTAGTGACGACGCTAATGTCGAGACTAGCTCGGCGCCACTGCAACGCTCATTGTACGAAGCGTCGACGCAATATCGCAACTGGCGTTTCTCGCCCGAGCAGCTGGCCGCGTCTCGCAAGTCACTCAACGCGGCCGCCGTAAAAGGCATTCAAGATTTGCTCGAAAAAGAATCGGTGAGAGCGATGAGTTTTTAACTCGGGCACAATCTAATCAGGACGTTTTGTGCAGTAGCCCGGCTCGTCCGAGGGTGTCAACTTTCTGGACGCCGACGAGGAGCATGCGCTGGTGACGTATTACGCGAGGGTGGTCACCTCGATGTGTGCCCGGATTGGCCTTGCGGAAGAGGTCGAGGCCACAGCCGTGAGCTATTTGAAGCGGTTTTACTTGAAAAACACGGTGATGGATTGGCACCCCATGAATGTCACGTACGTCTTTTTCAGTGTTACATGTACATCAGACCAACCTTTGTGCAGGATCACAGTACTTTTTCTGGCTACAAAGACATGCAACATGCCCGTATCGTTGGACTATTATGTGTCCAAGCTCCCATCAGGGAAAACCTCTGCGCAAGACGTGCTCGATCTCGAGTTCCTGGTGGCCCAAAGCCTTAGTTTTGAGTTTACCGTCTGGCATGCACACAAGGCACTCTGGGGCCTTGCTCTTGATCTCCAAGTGAGTCACTACCTAGCTCGTAAGCGTGCTAGTCATCTGACTTGTACGCAGAGCATCCCGGAGCTCGATCAAGAGTCTGCCAAACGTGTGCACGCGGCCGCGCTGGCGCACATGCGCGCCGCGCGTCTAACCGACGCAGAGCTCATCTACACGCCATCGCAAATTGCGGTCGCGTGCGTCTACTTGGCCGACGCGCGAATGGCCGAGACGTACATCGCGAGCAAGGGGAGCGCAAATGTGCTTACGACGGTCCAGGAGGTTGCGGCGCTGATTGAGCGGGATGGCAAGGGCGCAGACGTGGCGCTCGTCAAGGATATTGATCGGAGGCTCAAGTTGTGCAAGAACCCGGAGCGAGTGCCCGGGACGAAACTGTGCGTGGTGTTGAGATTGTTCCCTCGGCTCGGGGCTGTGGGATGGTAGGACTGACCAAGTGTCTAGGTTCGAAGCGCGGCAAGCGAGGACAGACGCAGCTGCTGACAAGAAGCGGAGCCTCAAAGCAGCGTCGACGCAAGAGTCGCTGAGAAGTCAGGAGGAGATGTTTGGGCCATCGATTGCGTTGCCGGCGCCAGAGTGAAATGCGGAGCGGAGCTAGGGGCTCGGTGGGGCTTCTGTCCGCGGAGAATTAGTGTACATATCATTGGTGAGCGCGTAGGGCTGGTATGTAGGCGGAATTTGTCCGTGCAATGTCGGTTGTATATTCATGTGCTACGAATGTGGTATTTTGGTGGTTCACGGGTTCACCGGACTTGGACGCGTCGCCAGTTGGCGAGTGTCGGATTAGTGAGAGACTATGGCTGCTTCGGCCGGCGAGTATAAGCTAATTAATCGCAGCGATATAAAGGGCGACAGGCGGAAGATACTGTTTGTGCTGGTTGATTACAAATGGTGTTTGTCCGTTCTCCCCCTCGGTCTCCCCCTCCATCTCCCAAACTCGCACTGCCGTGGATGGCACCGACGGCACCCCTCGTCAACACCGTCTCCCCGGCGAGCACCTCCCTTTCCGTCGTCTCTGACCCTGCCCACGACGCCCCGGCAGACCTCAACACACCCGCAGACGGAGCCTACTCTGACCCTGACGTCCACAACAAGCTGGCCATCGAGCCCGTCGCAGAGATGTCGGGGCCTGCCGAGCCTGACGATGAGCCGCGCCCACTGCCCGACGCCGTGCCCGTCGTGCGCGTCACCGAAGCCCCGGCGTCACCTATAGCTGCGTCCCCGCGAGCGTCCGCCCAGACGGACCCGCTCCCACACCCGTCGCCCTCGCAGCGCGCGAGTCTGTCGGCTGCGACGTCGGGGTCGAACTCTGGCCGGGATAGGAGCAGGCGGGCAACGATGGACGTGAGTGTTGTGGGTGGATTGTGGTGCCTGCGCTGACAACAACGGCAGGCACGAGCATCGAATCGCTTGTCTGGCTTTTTTTCCCAGTTGCTCACTCCGCGGAGAAACGAGCCTACCCCGCCCGTGCCGTCGCCGAGCAATGGGGATCGTTCGGCGTCCCCGCCTCCATCGCCCGTCGCTCAAACCTTTGTACCTCCCCCGCGGCCTCCAACCCCTCCCCCGGCCTTGCCCCCACCAACACTCGCCGAGCTTGGGCTCTCACTGTCGGTGGTTACGCCTGGTCTCACTGCCGCGCAGTACGCGACTCCTCCAACCAGCGGCACCTTTCTCGCTCCCCACTATCTGCTTCTGTGCCACGCCCAAGGCCTCGATGTCCTTCCCCTCGTTGGTCCTCCGACCCCTCAGCCTTACGCCCTTGTCCGCCGCGTTGCGTTCAAGAGCGTGATTGTCATGGAGGAACGTGGTGTGCTCGTTGCCATCGCAGGTCGTCGGGATGGTGTCCGTGTTTACGCCCTCGAAGAAGTTCGACGAGCAGTCGAGTGGCGCCTCGAGCTCGAGGTCAAGCGTGAGGCCGAAACCACTCGTCGGTCGAGAGAGTTTGCCAACAAGGGCAAAAATAGAGTCGGCGCCCAACATACCCCCATGCCTGGCGTCAACATGCCTGCTTCGTCGTCTGCTCCTTCAGCGCTCGGCCCATCCCAGCCTGAGCCTGAGCCTCCTGCTCAAGCCCCTCTGCCTCCTCCTCCTAGCTACGCTTCTACTGTCGCACACCGACCGCTTATCACTCGGGTTTCTACCACCAGCCTCGCAGCTGCCGCAAATGCACATGGGCGCACTCGTGGTGGTTCGCTCTCTAGTATTATCGGTCTCAACTCTCAATCTCCCATGCACGCCCTCGCTCGCGCCGGCACCAGCAACCAGCAAAAATCGGATTGGGGCGACGTTCCAGCGAGCGACGACGAGGCACTTGTTGCTGCTGGACCAGAAGCTAGCGCCGCACTAGACGAACGAACTAGCGCAGGCGCCCAAGCTCAGGTGCCATCACCGGCCGCCGCGGTCGCTTCGCCACCCCTCCAAATAGGTGGGACGGGTCGACGTGCCACCGTGGGCAGTCACGGAGCTGACGGAGTAAGCGGTGGCGTTAACCATGGTGCGACACTGTCCTCTATGCGCAATGCTCTCGCCCATTCTCGGTCAAACAACCTATTACCCCGAGCACCCACGCTTCAATCCGAGCTTACAGCGGCTGGAGGCGATGGCATCTCGTTTGCCGAAATGCTTCGAGAGAGCCGGCTACCCCCGCCTGACGTTGTACCGAACCTGACTGTGCGGCGCGCATCTGTTGTGATGCTCCAGAGCCAATCGCACCCCGTCTTTACCGGCAACGAGCTTGATCAAGTCAACGAGGACACCGACCGCCCATCTGGCGCGCAAGACGAAAACGACAGCCCACGGCCGCGGCGGTGGTCGTTTGTCGCGCCCTCGACCACCTCGCTCCCTGATCCTGTCACGAGGACTCAACCCCCGACGCCGGGCGAGCAGCGATCTGCAACTCTCCCACCATTGTCGACGGTCCCGCTTCCCTCGTCTCCGTCTGCCGTTTCGCGTGCGCCCCCGCCGCCGTCTCCGCGTCAAGGCTCGCACCGCTCGACTCAGTCTCACCCGCTGCCGAACTCGCGCTCTGTGACGCCGCCGGTTGCGCCAGCTGGCCCCTCGCGAAGGCGGCTATTACCTAGGCTGTTTGGCGCGTTTGGAGCGAAAAAGGGCGGGGATCGGAGTC
This sequence comes from Ceratobasidium sp. 414, assembly GCA_019616945.1. Lineage (NCBI taxonomy): Eukaryota > Fungi > Basidiomycota > Agaricomycetes > Cantharellales > Ceratobasidiaceae > Ceratobasidium > Ceratobasidium sp. 414. The sequence goes on along the minus strand of WSTK01000007.1, from coordinate 229,067 downwards.
GGGATCGGGTGGCGAGCGCTGGTGCGAACTTGAATGGGAGTGCGGATGCTTCAGGTGCAGGAGGAGTGGGTGGGGATGGGGCGCCTGGGGCGGGACCGGCTGCTCCGCCCAAGCTAGAGTATATCAAGTTGCCTGGGACCAAGGGTGCGATCATGATCAAGGCTGTTGAGACGGCTAAAAAGAGGTGCGTTGGTTTAATACTACGAGATTTGTGTACTAACATGAGGTGGTAAATAGCTTCCTCGCTATCCTTTGCGGTGAATCTGGCGAAAAGGTCGAACTCTTTGCAGGAACATATCGTACAGCGCTTGGCCTCTCGCGTACATTTATTCTTCCCGATTCCCCCAAGAATATCGAACTGCAACTCCAGGGCGATGACCTGGTCGAAGTCTTTTTGGTCTTTGCGCAAAATGTGTTTGGGCTCGAGCCGGCGACGGTTCGCGTTCGAGAGGTCCGGATTGGGAGGAACGAGCGCCGCGCGGCGAGGAGACGGGCGAGGGCAGGTGTAGGTTCAACTGGCCCAGGCGCGCCGGCACGGCCTGCAGAGGTCGAGCCGACAGTGGTGACGACTACTGTGTCTGTAGGCAACGACTCGGCTCCTTCAGCAAGCGGGACGGGCTCTAGACGGAGTGCATCCCTCGCACGACGAAAGCGTGAGGTCTCGGGACGCGTGACGCACAACCCCAACAACGACGTCCCGCCTCCGCTGCCTTCGGGTACACCTGGCACGTCTACGCCAAACGACCCAGCGCTAGTTGAAGAGATGACAGCATTGACGACCGCCCAATCTGGGTCCTACACGACGTTCCAGCAACTTTCATTTGCGCCAGCGTTCCCGCTCGCGGCGATTGCGGACGACTATATCATTCCACCGACGTATCTCTCGTTTTGCGAGTACCGGGACGAGTGGGAGCCGGATGCTGAACGGGTTGTTGCAGCGCCGCGCGAGCCCGAGGACGAAACGCAGTTTGTGGTTGTGAAAAGGGAGAGGGCGGACAAGGACAGGGAGCCTGAAGCAGGGGTCCACGACGAGGATGATAGCCCGCGCGCGTCTGGGTCCGGGTCTGGGTCTGGATCGAGACGACGGGACTCGTTGGAGGACGATCCGGCGCACGCGTTGCAGTTCGAGTTGCCGGCAGTCGTGCCGGCTATCGTCAAGTGGTTTTACCTTGATCCCAAGGGCGTTGTCCAAGGTCGGTTTTTGTGCGTTGTGATTTGGTTATGCATACTGATTTTGTGTGTAGGACCGTGGAAGCCATCAATTATGCAGAACTGGTTGAGGGAGGGGTATCTCCCGCCCGAGCTTCCCGTGCGTCGTGCGCACGAAACCGAGTACACTCTCTTGCGGGATTTGCGTCTGCAGGTCGATGACCCATCGGAGCCGTTCAAACCTGTCGCTACCCGTCCTCCACCCCCACCTCCACAGCCTGAGCCTGTACCCGAACCAGAGCCAGAGCCAGAGACGATACCCCAGACGGCCGAACCCGAGGAAATTACGACGACAGTAGAGGTTATACATGGCACACCTTCCACACCCGAAGCCGGCGCAGACCCCATCCCACCATTTAGCCCAACAAAGGCACTCCTCAAGCCAATCTCCCTCCTCGCACAGCCACGACATTTTGGACCCCCAGCGCTCTTTTACTGCTCGCGCGGCGGGCACAGTACCACGGTCGTCGACGCGCGAGGCCGAGCGGTGCTCAAGGGGCGGATTCACTGGAGCGCAGACAATAGCCTGGGTGATACACAGCGCGTCGAAGCGTTTGACGTTGATGGTCGTGCGGTGCTCGTCGCGCTCCGCCAGAGCGGGTTCGAAGCAACCGACGTGGGCCATGCGTTGTTGGACCCTGCGGACGACTCGCGCACTGCGTTGCCAAACTACAAGGTTGCTCCAGGCGCGATGACCAGGCGCGCGCCGTATGTGTGGCGATTGGGCGCTTCGGTCAACTCGGCAGGGCGGTTTGTCGGGTCTGCGAGCGGCAAACGCCGGGCGGGTGCAAACGGGCGAAAGCGCGCCACGCCCAAGCCAAACGGTAACAACAGTCCGGCGATTCAAGCAAATGATAGTGGAGACGAGTCGGACGTGTACATCGCGCCCGAAGAGGAGGTCACATTTTTGGCGAGAGCGCAAGATAACGTATATATTTGCGAGCGGAGTGCGGGCAAGTTCCGCCTTTTACGACTTTCCAAGACGAACCCGAGCTCTACTTCTGCCACGAACGCTGATTGATTTTGTCGAACACTGTCCTTTGCTTTTCCTTTCATCGTTTTCATCGCACGCCCACGCCTCGCCCACGCCTACCTCCTATCTTATACCGCTAACTACCCACAATCATCTCGTTCTCTACTTCTTGTACGTTTGCCCATAAATTGTCGATGTACATTCAGTTGTGTCTTGCCATCTATGTACGAGGAACTGTCCCCACGGCTACATTTTCTTTTAGTTTTTCTTGTTGCAAAAAGGCTATGTTTCGTCTACATAGAGATGAATGCTAGTTGGTTATTTCTAATGTTGACCATAAATATATGGTATTAAAGCTTGGAGAGGCGGCCACGGAGTACGTTCTGCAAGTTGATATTGTAAGTGGCAAGCCTAGAAAAATTATGTTGTTTCACCTTTTGAATCTTCCCAGTCCTACACGTATGTCCAATGAATACAGTGTGCAAAAGCGCGTTAATTGAATAGGACTTACGATGTCTTGGGCAGCTCTGGTACAACCTCGACCCATTCGGGGCAAGCAAACCCAGGCAACCGTTTCTTGGCGTGTTCACGCAAGTCGTTCTCAAACTCGCCGTGCTTTCCTTTCCAGCGGTCGGCCTTGTGCGAGTGAAGGATCACAAACGCCATGGCGCGCTCGCCCCATTTGGGATGCTGGCGTGCGACGACGGCTACTTCAAGCACGTCGGGGTGGGTGGAGAGTTCTGCAGAGTGCATGAGTATGTGAAAGTAGGTATGTTCAAAAGAGCTTGCCCTGCTCGATGGCTAGAGAGGATGCGTTCTGGACGGGGTCAATGGACGGCAGAAAACGCTTGTCTGAAAACATACCTCTCCGCCGCTGCGCAATGTCAGCCGCTAACCCGATGTAATCTAGGCAGATTCGACTCACCTAATGATAATATCCTTGCTCCTGTCCGTGATGGCAACAGTCCCATCGGGATGCCTCACAGCCAAGTCACCAGTCCAAAAGTGGTCGCCCTTGAACGCCTTCTTTGTAGCCTCGGCGTCGCGGAAGTACTGTCACTCAGTGTCAGTGCTCATACTGACCACACCACAAAGCCGCTCACTTCTTTCATAACAATATTACCGCGAACAACAATCTCTCCCACCGTCTTGCCATCAGCAGGTACATCCCGTAGCTCTTCTCCAGAGTCGGTGTATACTACTCGAGCTTCGTCCGACGTCGCAAACGCCTGTCCTTGGCGTGCTACAAACTTGGCACGTTCATCTAGCGAAATGCGCGCCCATTCGGGATGAGGGTGGTTTCGCGTAAAGGGTCCATAGGTCTGAAATAAGGTTTAAGCTTTAAGCTTGGTCATACGAACCTCGTGATTTACCTCTGTGAGTCCGTAGACATGTGTGACGTGGATGTTCTTTCGCTCGAGCTCGCCGATCAAGTGGGCTGTTGGCGCCGAACCAGCAATGATTGCTGTCACCCTGCGCTCGAGCTTTCGAGCCTCTGGTGCATTTACTATACCAATCTGGGTTTTAATTAGTGCATGAAGTCTAAACTATATGCGTCGGGTAAACTCACCTGCACAGTGGGAGCCCCACAATAATGCGTAACACCTGACTCTGTAAAATGCTTCCAGATTACCGGGTTTACTACATTACGGATAGTAACCTTGACAGAGGAAAATCAAGCAGCTGTTTTGAGGCGAAGAGCCCAAGCATACCTGAGTAGCGAAAGCAAATACGTTTGCCCATGGATATGTCCACCCACATGCGTGAAACATGGGCAGGATCCTGGCGTCGGGTTAGTTGCGTTTGCTTATAGGTTGAATGGTCACGTACCAAAGATACGTAGACTCCCTTGTGATCCTTCAGCAGCCGTGTTAGTGTCTAGTATGATCGACGAACAAATTGTGACAGCTGAGCTTACCTAGCTTCATATGCGTTCGCAACTGCCGCCAAGTATGATCCTGCGTAGTGTACAATTCAGCTCGCTAGTCCACCCGTCCAGAATTTTCGCGCACCTCTAAAAGTAGAAACCACGCCCTTAGGCTGCAACAGCGATGAGATGATATTGCAATCAAGGCACCGACCAAATCACAACTTACTCGCCCGGTAGTCCCGGATCTTGGCATACAGTCAGCTGAGATCGTCGAATCACAATGCGCCCAGCAACTCACGTATAGCACAAACTTGCATTTGCATTCTCATCAGGTTCCATGTCAAGTCCCATCCATCCTTCTTCACGGCTGAGCCTACGGCCTTCGGCTGGAAGCGGGTTTAAATATAAACTGGAGATGGATCAGCAAAAGGACTTACTCAGGTAGTCCTCGTAGGGGTCCCCCTGGCGGCCACTGTCGTTGCAAACAATGTATGGGATGCCTTTCCCTTCGACAAACTTGGTGTACTCATAGTCGACGAGGACAAGTTTGGCTCCGCTGTGTTTCAGAATGTAGTCGACCTCCGGGACTGTCAACCGCGTGCTGAGGCGCTCGGTAAGACTCGGAGCTGTTCACACGTATTATTTGACGTACTTGATTGGTGTGATAACAGCTCGTGCAGCCAGCACACCAAAGTGGGCATCTGTTGGAATATTCAAGCTGAAGGCCTTGAACTAGATGAAATACATTACCTGCAATCATAGTGCTGTAGGAGCGTTAGTAACGGCGGCAAAGGGGAGCTTATGAGACAGTGGCTGACCTATTTGGGGCAATAACAGCGATTCTATCACCAGGTTTGACCCCATGCACTCGCATGAGCGCGTAGGCAAGATTTTGGACACGCTGGGCCCTTTGAGGAGTCAACCAAAAGCTGGTACGATGTAAGCAAGTACTTACCATACTCCAAAGGTATAAGAGGTTGGCTCGGAACTATCCGGAGAGAGGAGTGCCACTTTATCGGGGTATACAAGGGCGGCATGAAGCAGGAAAGATACTGGATTCTACTCTGGCTGAGCTTGAAACTGCTAAATATCAAGAAACTGGACATACCAGAGGCGTTATATTGACCGGAAGACCTTTTTGTTGCCTCAGCCGCAACACCACGTTGGGAGGGGGGATGCTTGCTGGAGTAGGCGTAAACATCATTGTGGTGGTCGAAGCTGGCTCTCGGCTCTGCTCGGCTCTGGGGTAGCGCGGGGATGTTTGGGCGTGTTGTACAGCCTACGAGCGCTAAAGCCGAAATTACATTTATGCCCACCGTCCTAGAATATTGAATTCACTGCGTAACAACCAATCAATGTTCCCATAGGGATTATCTGTTTTTATCATAAACACATTTAGTTTTCATCGAACTACTTCGCCTCTCAGATTGCCAGTTCAAATAGACTTCACACTCCTTTCGTTCTCGTACCTATTTGAGTTTCTCAGAAGATTGGCATTTAGAATAGCTTTGTCCACTTTGGTCTCTCACTTACCATCTGGGGCTCGAAGCGTACTAGTTGGCGGTTGATACGACACCTTCTGGCTTAGAACGGTGTTCCAAGTCGTGCCATTGATTTTGGCGCCTGGTATGTGTCCCTTACTCTTCGCGCCCACCGGCTGAACTGGCCGCAGGTCGACCGCTTGAGATGCTGTTCCGTTTGCAGCGTTTGCTGCTCACGTCGTGCTGGGCACTATTTTTCATCTTGTTCTTTGGGTTCGAGCTTCCAGTGTCCGCACAACTGGTCAACGGCCAATTCTTCACCGCCGGCCTCGCAATCTCTAACGCACCTGCTCCTGGAAGGTGAGAGGATTTACGACTAAGACTACCATTGCTGAGACAACTCTCAAAGTCAACTTCAGGCTGGAGGCGCGATAGGGGTGTCTGTGGACGTGAGCGGCAATGGCAGGCTGCCTCCTGGGGCGTCGATCCCTGGCTCGGTCCTCCCAACCGCTTTCATTTCTCTCAATATATTCCTCATTTCATCTCAAACCAAGACGAATATTACCGTCACAAGCGGGCCGCAGTTTCTTGAAGGAGAGCCGGGGAGTACTGTCAAGCATCTTAATTTCGCGATCCCAAGCTGCCTCAAGACTGGCGACTATAATGTGCGTGGTTTAATATAACTACACATTTTACTGTGGTTTGTCTGAAGCTATCTTCAAGTACACTTACTACGAGGCCTCGCGTATCAACGACCAAACCTTTTTCTCGATTACGCCCATCCCCGTATTTATTCTCAATAACCAGTCACCATCAAGCAGTAACCAGTGCGACGGGTCGACTGCCCCCGAGCCCCAGCCTCAACCATCTTCGCCTCCTCCTGTGCAGCCTTTCCTCGGCCCAGGATTCTCACTCACCACTGGATTTTCGCAACCGGCCGCTCCGACAAACTCTGGGACCCAAGATACCGTCACGGTCACTCTCACAACGACGATCGTATCGACGATAGCTACCTCGATCACAGAAACGCAAACGTTAACCCTTAGTGGTGGTGGGGTTAGTACGGCCACAGTGTAAGTCCGGGAGCCGAGCTTCGCGCCGAGGGTAGATTAACCCATTTCATCCCAGGGTTGTCCCAACTGCTTTAGCCACCACAATCGCCACAGTCTTCACAACAGCTTCCTCTGGCTCTTTTAACCCTATTAACACTGCCGATCGGACCATTTCTGTGCCTTTTCTTCTCGGGACTTTTACAACTTTTCTACTTGTGTTTATGCTCTAAAGCCCTTCTTAATTGACTCCGTGCCCTGTCTCTCGATCACACCTTCATGAACACGCTTTTACCAATGAGGGAAGATTGCACACCCTTCACCCCCTTCACCTTCCAAAATCGATCAACCTTGAGGCACAGGATCCTTACGCACCCAGACCGCGACCTTCCTTCGCCTCTATGAAATATCGTCTGCCACAGCTACAATCTTCCCCAGCTCCTTGTTGAGCCCCTTCCAGATGGTAGATAAACCACAGCTAAGGCGGATGAGCTCATCCGTGTGGAGTTCGAGCTTCTCGTTTGACGACACGATGTACAATACGCTCTGCAACTGGATGTGAGCATAGCACTTTGCGTAGTGAGCAGCAGTGCCCTTGACAGCAATGGCGAGTCTATGAGTCCGTCCGCCCGTATTTATAGGTTTTGGCCCATGGTAGTGGAGATACCTGCTACCTCTACGAATGTTCTACCTTCTGGAATGTTCGACCTCGAGCTCTCGGCCTTGTGTCGTGTGTTTCAGCTTGTCAATATCGCTCATTCTCAAGTCTGGCATTAAATAATCCTAGTTTGGTTAACAATCAAGCATTAATATCCGTATGCGTGGAAGTGCTGTCTTAAAATGCGCATTAATTTACCATGTACACAACAATTGTAAGCTGTCATATGGTGTGTTGATGCAGTTCCCCGCACATGAGGGCTGCCCCGGGCGACTGAAACCCACCCCAACTCCAGCCTCATCAAGTGGTACACACTTCCGCTCCCAAATGTACACACACTTGCCCTTGCTTGAGAGTCATCTGGACCTCTTCGACAATCCCTCGTGGAGGAGAAAATGTGATAGTTGTATAGACACGTACAGCTAGGGGTAAGTGTGCAGAGATAGGCCATGTGTATCGCAGTATCTCAATGGCGTGCACTGACCCGGTTTAACACGTTGCAGCCACACACATAAAAAATAACCCTACAGGAACCTTCAACGTAAATAGAAAAGGGGGCGTGTACAATAAGTAAACGCAGTGCATACAACGTGTGCAGGTGGTTCTCGAAAATGCCCGGCCACGCATCAGAGCTTGGGGGAAGCCGACGAAAGCTGCCCGGCCAAATCTCGGAGCAAGGGCACACGTGACCCCAAATTTGCCCGGCATTTCTCGGAGCTCGCGGCCCAAAAACCTGAGTTTGTTGCCCGGCCAGTATCGGACATCAAGACTCATTGCCGGGGGTCCTCGTAAACTGGTATCTACTAGCGCCTCGTTTTTTTTTTGGCGCCATGCATTCCCAGACGCATGTTCGAGGAGAACCTCCGAGATCGATTTTCTTGACAGCTGGGGCCTTTATTGTTCGCTTCATCTCGCTTATTCCCCTTGTACTTGGCCGTGGATTTATAGTGTGCCCATCGACTCCGGGCTTCTTATCGGGTGGGGCTGACAGCCGGTATGCGCGGTATGTGCGCGCGCCATGCAGCCATACGGCTTGCAGCTATCACCCCGAAGATCGGCGGGTTTATACACCACCTTCTGTTCTCAAATTCTGAAATATCATTTTTACAGCTCAAATTGAGGGTGCCAAGTTCCTCTCCTAACCCAACTTGGTAGAATCATTCCGTATCATCGGACGAGGGTGTCCAGCAAGGTCACGCCTTGTCCATAATTGAATAGATTAATGTTGTTGGCACGCTCGTACGTCAACTTCAGGGAACCGCGGTGAGCGCTTTCCGGTTTGATAGGTAATCGGGGAACAAACGACCCCGAGAAAGACGCCCTATATATACCTAGGTGAGACACCCTTGCCCAGCGTTCTCCCTCGACACTAGGCTCGCCCTTGCTCCAGCAGCTTCGTCTTTAACACTAGTCGACCAACTGCGTGAGCTATGAACGAGCCTCTTACCGATCTCGAAGAGGCAAGCGGTCGCGCAACCCGAGCGCGCACCCGTCTTATTGTCGAAGGGTTTGCGAATCTTGCTCTTGTGGTAAGCTTTGCATTCCATCAGGCCCTGGACACTCTCACGAGCGGAAATAGGCGATTCTTTTCAGCGGTGTCCAAGCTCAGCTTATCAGTGTGGCGAATGGTGGTGCCGAGGCCGACACCAGCAAATTGGGTGTTGCGACGAATGCCGTATTCTTCGGAGGTCTTATATTCTCCGTCTTTGCTGCCATGCTAGCGACTCGTGCGTCTATTTCGCTCCGTAGACTGTTTTTTTTTTTTTTTTTTTTTTACTAACAATTCGCCCATTTTGTAGTATCGGGCCGATGGTTTTCTATTCTTAGAGAGGACGATTCCGATTATTTATCTAGCTGTTGGCTCGCGCAAGATTGCGCAGAACATGGTACGGAAAAGGGCCCGAAGCTTGAAGGATATCTCGAGTTTCAGATACAAGAGCTTGAGGCAAAGGTCAACAAAGGTACGCTTTTAGACTGTGGGCGGGTTCGGCCAACTACAACCTTGACGCTTTAGAACGGGCTCGGGCTCACCGGGATGGTACCTCGACTCCTGCCCCTAAACGGGACAGTGCAATAGGTATACTGAGCAACCAGCCAGGAGGTAAGCGCTGGTTTTTATCTAGTTTTTCTACACTGTTTAACCTTTCTCCGCAAGTGTCGCCTACGTCACCGCGATCCGATAACCAGGCGAGCAAGAGCCCCCAGAACGAAGAGAAAGTACCACAAGTCTACAACCCCATTGTGGATGACCTTGAGCGGATTATCAAGCTGCTCAAGATCGAGCGAGAAAACGGCTCGAGGGAATCGTTGGCGTGCAAGAAGGTTAAACCTGGCCCTACGACATTGCGGGAGCACACCGTCAGCATGACGCTTCTTAGTCCTCTAGTAGTTTGCTGCGCCGCGTTTTTGCTGTTCTGTACGGGGATTCTGATGCTTGCGTGGAACAAACAACCAAGGCCGGTGGCGATCTTCACTTCCGCCACGGTTCTGGTGTGCGTTATACCCCTGGCTTGTTTCTTCCTGCGACATCGCCACAAGCATGTTATTCAGAAGTTGAACTTGGCTCGACCTGCTCTATAGTCCTGTGTTTCGTGCTGTCTGGCGTCATGTCATGTTTGTAGTGTTATGCAGTGCATTTCGGTGCTGGCTTAAGCGGGGGCTCTCAATTCTCAGTCATTTGAACAAGAAAGACAGGTACCCATTCATTCATTGCCACAATTAGTAGCCTCTTTTTCTTCTCGTCGGCCCGAGAATTGAAGGCCTCTGCATCTCCCGAGTGCAATACACCACAGTTATCGTTAAGACATAGCCTTCGGGACTCCACGGCACAAGACTGCGCCATGCTGGCAGTGCGCCAAATTGTATGCGCACTGGGTTTAGACTTATTTGGTATGTTGATCGGCGCTCCTTTCATCCCTTGGCATTTGGTTCTGGCGTTGCCAGGCTTCTGGCCAGTATAAGTCCTGACGACCACCGACCGAGCTACTGCAGCTCTTCCCCTCTTTTCACTGGCTCCGCCACTAGTTGTGCACGGGCTTCTTATGCCCCAAGTTTTCTCCGGCCGCATCGACTCCCATTAGACTTCCAACTCGTCCGACGCAACGACTTCATTTCGATCTCGGAATTAATCTCCACTCGAACGGAAGTATATATATTCCTCCGTTATGCCTCCGCGCCCCACTCTCGATGTTGCTCCTGTTCCTGCTCAGGCAGGCCCAAGCCCCACTTCCACCACCCACATCGTTAGCGGCCATGGCCGTCATTCGCGCAAGAGCACGACGATGTCGATATCGCCAAGCATGAACCTTTTCGACGGGGACATTGGGGATGGTCTGAGTGGGAAGACGACGAGGCAGCGGACTCAATTGATTGTGGATGGGTTCACAAATTTGGCACTGGTGGTAAGTTTTGCACAGGCTGTGCGGCGGATGTTGGATAGAAAATTTCTAACGACGAGTTGCCCAGGCTGTCCTATTCAGTGGCGTGCAAGCCCAGCTTATATCTATCACGAATGACGATACGAGTACCAATCTCGCGGCAGCTACGAACGCTGCCTTTTTTGGTGGCTTGATGTTGTCTGTGTTCAGTGCGTTATTGGCAACTCGTAGGTTCTCGCTCCTCATCGCTTGGAGCCCGGTTCTGATGCTTTGCAACAGTTTCTGGAAGGTGGTTCTCTATTCTCAGGGAAGATGACTCGGAATTCCTTGCCAGTTGCTGGTTGGCGGCCGAGCTGAAGCAAGAGGCCCCCAAGTTGGAAGACTATGTGAGGTTCCAGCTAAGGGTCTGGAAGCAGAAGCTTTCTTCAAGTGCGGATCCTGGTACGTCGCGCTATCTCATCGTAAAAACGCCTGGCACCAAATTTATACTCATGCAGTCACTTTCAACGACGACGACGACGCCCAGACAGAAGAATCTGCCGAGAAAGGCGGCTTCCCTAATCCACGAGACGAAGACATCCAACGCGTTATCGAGCTCATCGAAAAAGAAAGGCGGAAAAAGACGACCGTGCGGGAGCACCTAATGAGCAGGGTCCTCCTTTCCGCGCTCGGAGTCTGTTGTGCTGCGTTTTTGCTGTTCTGTGCTGGAATTGTCATGTTGACATGGAACAAGCAGCCGCGGAGTGTTGCGATCTTCACTTCGGCTGTCATATTGGTATGTCTTCTCCTTTTGCCTGGATTCTTTTTGGAGCATCGGCATAAGCATGTTATCAGTCACTTGAACCTTCATCGGCCTGCACTCTAGGATACTGTTTTCCGCTGCCCAATTTTTCTGCTATCATCGTTCTGCTATGTTTTATACTCGTTTTGTTGTGTTTCGTATATACTGCACTCATGTTTTCCCGCATCTGCTCTGCTATCGTGTCGCATACCACTTGTTCCCTCAAATACGGCTCGTAATCCATAGTGTTTTTACAACCCGAATACTCGTCCAACGCTATTTCGGACGGCGCCACCCAGGATCTGACCTCCGAGCCCGCCCATGCCCATGTTCCACCCTCCGGCTGCCACTGAAGATGCCCAACGTTGTTTGGCGTCTCGGTCGCTAGAGTGTGAGACTGGTGTTTAAGTATTCGAGTGGCGTGTGAAAAGAAGTTGGACATACGCATATGTGAAACCGATGACATTCGTAATATTGAATACAAGCGCGAGACCGACAATTGGGAGGAAGCTAGTAAAGTCAGAAACTCATCACTCAGATTAGTTGGGTCAAACACTCACGAAATATTGAACTTGAGGATAGAAACGATGAACAAGAAGATCCACAGGACTGGGAAAACATAGAGCGCGGTCTAGGGGGAGGGTTAGATATTCAAGAATCTAAAACACTAAAAGTGTGGATACCCAAAACATCCTAAGCCATGGTCAGTGGTAGAACTGCCAACGGAGGTCACCTACTTACTTGGAGTCGATGGGGTTCGCTGGCCGAGAGGGCTATTCTAGTGTCAGGTGATTGGGAACTTGGTAATCTGGGACAACTCACGTCGCGACTTTCAAAGACCCAGTAGCTCTCGCCGTCCTCGTCTACCTGGTTCCAAAAACGAAGACCGACCAGGCGACGCCCTGCCACATTCTGAAGACAGGATGGTATGCCGCTGTTCTACTAAACGTGGGTTCGCAAGTGCTTACCCTGCAGTTCCAGAAGTCCATAGCCAGTAGGACAACCACTATAACAGTCTGATCACATATAAATGTAAATGTTTGAGAATGTTTATATAAAAGTGGACCTACCGATAGGACATAGTTATCTGTAAAGAATCCACACAGTATGTACACAGTGATGGCAGCGATCCGCAGCAGATAGAGGACGAATAGCACCATGGGATGCGATGACTAACATAGCATGAGCGCGCGGACTGACCGGATGAAGACTATTGTACCTGTTTCCAGATCCCTGCCAGACCTGTCCAGATGTTAAGGCAATCTTGGAACTATTCTACATGTTTCGGCAACTTACCAGCTTCCAGGTCAGATGAGGAGGCGCTCTGCTCGGCGCGGCTTGTCGGGGTGAGAATCACTTGCGATCTTTGGGCGCCAGGCCGCTGTGTATCTGGTGCAGCATGATTTGTAGGCACAACTTCATCCGGTTCTATGGTGGTAAGGAGGGGGTCAGTGGTGGACATGGTGAGCGGGATCAGTTATTTGGAAATCATTGGCTCACCCACGTGACCGAGTATTAAGGGTCCGACACGCGCTCTGTTCGTGTGCACTCGTGCTTGAAGTTTCAACCACCGGCACTGGTTGTCTAGGCTTTATTTCTTTTTACGAATTTCTGTACGCCTTGAACAACGACAAGACAAGACTATAATGGGTTTCTGCTCGCGTTGTGGAGAACTTATTAGCGGCCAAGCGACGCGTTGTCGTTGCGGAGGCCTTCCGCGTAGTATGTTCACTCGGGTCTTTTTGAGACGCGATGGGGCTTACTTGTATTAATAGATGCGTCTGTTCAAGTCTCTCCAGTCAGCTCGAAGGACAGCAATACCGACAGATGGTCACGAACGTTAGTCTCAATCCCGTATTGACGTTTCAGAGGTTAACTACTTTTATGCAGATACACCTCGAAGGAGAAATCGCCTTCGCCGGCTCCCTCTGGTCGGATCACTCAACAACGCACCTCTGGGTCCCTTCCACCTCTCGGCATGCTCAGCATGGATTTCAACAAGGACGACGATGCTTCCCCTCCCCCTCGTACCCCTCCACCCTCGGATGCTCTGGGCACGTCTCACACCAATCTTGCCGCGCTGCCTCCGGTTCAGCGGTCTCCTGGCCGGCGTACATTCCCTAAACCGTTAAACCATAGCTCTCGTATGGGCGCACGGCCCGGAACCAGCCGTCCCTCATCCCCGCTTAAACAGGCATATGTCCCTGCAGAAAACAAGACTCCTCCTGCGCCCAGCCAAAGCGGGATGACCACCGACGACGATTACCCAACCATCGCCGACGAATCCGATCTTGGTGACCTAACCAACACGCTCGGGTCCACAATTCAGCCAAAGGAGACGCTCCCTGTCCAATTATGTGCGGACTGCGAGACCCCATTTCCAACGGACGCTGCTCGCTACCCGGGTCTCGACGATCCTCGCGGCGTCACTGGTGTGTTCTATTGCCGCCCTTGCTTCAAGAAGAACGGTGGCCTCAAAGGGCACTGCGCGGCGTGTGGGCTCGAAGTTTTAATGGGTCGTCACGATGGATCGTCGGTCACGGTTCGCGACAAGCTTTTCCACAGCAAATGTTTCAAGTGCACGTACTGCGGCACCAAGGTTGAGCGAGGTCATTCCTGCGACCCAGCTGGCAAGCCGTGCTGCGAGCCGTGCCTCGACAAGGTCTTGAACTCATCCAGTGCTCCGACTACACCCGCCACAAGTCGAACTCGAAAGAAGTCGGGAGGCGGAGAACGCCGTACCAGCAACCAGGTTACTCCGCGTGGTACTCCTGCCAAGGCATCTAGTCCTGCTCCGGAGACACCGAACAACGGACACCGCCCTCGGGAGTCTTTGTCTTTCCTTGAGGAACTGAAGCAGAGGCAAACCGCAGGAGTCGGAGGAACTTCTCCCAGCGCCGTTCGACGAGAGACCCTCCGAAGTCGTAGCAAAAGCCGCGATGCCGACCGCAGCCGTGATACGGATCGTAGCCGTAACGTTGATCGAGATTTGGATTACGATGATGACCATGAAGGCAGCCCAATCAGCCCCATCAATCCTGATATGATTCGACGCGACACCATGGGTCCTCGTAAAGTCGGTAGCGCGCTCCGGCAACGTGCACGCGAACGCGAACGAGAGCAAAGTGCGAGCCCCTCGCCTGCTGCAGGTCGCACTTCTCGTGGTGTCGGGGAGAAATCGTCTCCACGCCCTTCTCGCGACACGGGAGGCAAGCCATCCCCGCGCAGCGCCATGCGTTCCGCCAGCCGCCCTCGCGAGCGGAGTACCAGCCCTCCTCCCCAGCGCTCTGCCAAGTTTGCAGATGCCCCGCCGTTGAGAAGGTCGACGTCCAAAAGCGCATTGAAGCAGAGGGAGAGAAGCGTCAGTCCTGGAACTTATCGCAGTCGCAAAGAAGAGGAAGACAAGCCTGCGCCTCGTAGTGCACTTCGTTCTTCGAGCCGCCCAAGAGCGTCAGACCCAAAGCCGAGGCGTGAGCGGGAGCGCAGTCCAACCCCACCCCCAGAAGACATTCCCGTAAACTCCGTGTTCCCCGTTGGGAAACTTACGCGCGATCTAGGGTCGCTCAGCATCGGCATTGCGACCGTCGATGATAGCAACCTGAGCACGTCAGATAGTCGATCCAGCGTCGCGCGTTCGGATTGGACTGCCCCCTCGACCTCGACCTCGAACACGAGTATCCGAAGCTCCATGTCTCCTCCGTCGGCTGGCCGACAAAAACCGGTGCTCAAGACCCGCCGGTCAGGAACATCTTTGCGGGAGTCGGTTGTCGAGAGCTCCGTTGCGTCTGACTCGCCCTCTGCTTCAGCCAGGGCGCGTCGGTTCTCGCGTGGCCAAATAGGCGACAAGCCACCCAGTTCCCAAAAGGCACCTGCGCCTGAGCAACCGGAGTCTGCTGGAGAAGGAGAGGAAGAGTCTGTGGGAGAGAAAGACAAGTCGATGGACAAGGACGAAGAATTCAAGCCGACCACACCATCTCGGCTTCCCCGCCGCAGCGTTGGACGCGATTCACCTGCTAGCACGACTGGCACTGTTACACCTTCCGGGACCCGTACCAAACCTAGCACGACAGGCAGCGCCAAAAAGATCGCGATGGGCGACTACCATGATACCGAAGAACACCGCACATCGTGGTTGAAGAACCGAGATAGTCGAACCAAGAGTTTTGTGGCGTCCACACCCCGAGGCGACTACAGCGACACCTCGACGGACTCGCTGCTACGGTCGAGGCGCCGCGAGAAATTGGATGATGTATCGTCCTCACGTCCTGCGAGCATCGTGTCTGAGAGGACGGACCTCGAAGCTTTCAGCCCCCCGCCTGCTCCCATCCCCGTTGCTCCTCCCACAACTAGCTCCCCGACGCCCGCCAAGCGCCGCGTCAAAGTCGATGATATCGTCATGCCAATCGACTCGACTGAGCGATGCTACAAATGCGACGAAAAGCTCCACCTTGATGGAGGCAACATGTTCGTCACTGTTCCAGGCTACGCCAAGACTGGCAACACGGGCGAGTTCACCCCCTCACGTACCTTCCATGTCGACTGCTTTAGGTGCTCTGTTTGCGAGCTGCCGTTTGGAGGAGAAGCCTGGGAGGGGCAACAAGCCCGGTTTGTGCAATTAAAAGATATGATCGCGCATCCAGAGGTGGGTGTACGCGGTCACGTGATCATGTGCTGTTGGCTGACTTGAACTTTGATAGTGTGCTCCTCCAATTGTGAGGACTGCGACGTATACGCCGACGCCATCCAAAACCAACCGTGCGGTGAGGAGTGTGCCGCAACCGGCCGAGCTACCGCTGAGGTCCGCTCCCGCTCGAGACTATGCAATCTCTCGCCCGATACCCGGCGTCGCCTCTGCCCCTGCGCCCGCACCTGTCGTCAATCGACCTCGCGCTGGGACAACTGGTCAGGCACCACGGTTCGGCGGGTCGATGTACTGCCCATGGTGTGGCAAGAGTGTGAGCCCGATGGAGGTCGGGACATGCCCGGGGCCAAACGGGAGCAGATGGCATTCGTCGTGTTTGGTGTGTGGTGGAAAGGATGCGAAGAAGAATCGGAAGAACCCAAGAGATCCAGGATGTGGGAAACAATTGGATTCGGGAGCCAAGTCGGATCAGGATGGAGGTGTTTGGTGCCGAGAGTGCATTGTGAGTCGCACTTTTGCCCGAGTCGACTACATACCAATGTTCCCTGGCACTTTTTAGGATAAACTTCCAGCGGAGATGCGTCCGTCTTCTCCTATCAAGCCCCTCGTCCCAATGCATACTGGCAACCGACCTCAATCGCGGGCTGGTGGTGTGTTGGCCACTCAGTATACAGGTGTTTCGGTTCACACCACTGGCGGGGGAGGGATTCTTCAACCCCAAATCACTGGGGGTGGAGGAATCATCCGCCCCCAAACTACCGGAGGCGGAGGTATCCTTCGGCCGCAAACTACTGGTGGCGGCGGCATTCTCAAGCCACAGACTACTGGGGGAGGAGGAATCCTTAAATCACAAACGACAGGGGGAGGTGGGTTTGTTCGACCTCAATTTACCGGACGCTCGACCGGCGAGATCAACGCTCAGCACACTGGGCGGACAATCGCCTCGCAGTACACCGGGGGCAGCGTGATGGGTGGACTGGCTGCACAACTCACCGGCGGAGTACCTATCACGATGCAGCTTACTGGCAGCATGCTTCGCTCACGCTCGCCCACAAAGAGCATCGGCAATCTGGGAGAGTTGGAGGAGCAAGTGACTGGGTCGGGTCCTGTGTCTGCGTTAGGCGGTAAGGGTGATTTCTCGACGGTCATGGCGCTTGCACGCAGGGGGGTTTCAATGGATGAGCCGGTGCGAGAGCGGCCCAAGTCTGTGTACGGCACGAGGAACTGGAAGATGTGAGGGGGATACGGACATCTATGCCTGATATTTCGTTAGATATATGCGTCTGAATACCACTGGAATTGTGCATTTATGCGTGGCAGTGTTAGCGTCAGACCCAACGCTCGATCAACCGCTCGATCGTTGTGGAGCGAGTGGCCCCCTGTAGTTGACGTAACCCATGACGCGACCTGGTGCGCACGAGCTATAACAAGGCCACACATTATTGACAGAAAGGCAGAGACCCGCACTTTCACCCAACTTTGAGTTTACCCACTATGTCCGCCCACGAGCAAGATGTAAAGTCGATCGAGAAGATGCTCGAGCGGGAGGCAAAGAACGATGCCGTTCGTCTCCCTTACATCCCATTCAAGCACACTCCTCATTTGATTTGCTTTCACCGTAGGCCGCTCTGAAACATGCCTTGAGAGACCTCGAGGCCGCGAATAAAACTGAAGTCAAGTCTGAAAGGGTATTTCCCTTTTCATTGCCCTCGTAGACGGCGCACTCACAAGTGAACCATATAGATGACTGATAAAGCTATCCACGCACATGAGAAGGCCGTCCGTAAAGAGCACGATGCCGCCAAGGCTCTGAACAAGGCTCAGCATGTGCATGAGGCTCGCGTTGCGGACGAGCAGAGTGCGCTAAAGACCATCGAGGTACGCTTCCAGTTTTCGCCATGAGATCTGTTGTCTGAAATAGGAATATGCAGATCAAGAAGCAGCATCAAGAAAGGCTTGCAGCAGACGTCGAGAAGAAGAAAGCATCGCTTGACGCTACGCAGAAACGAAAGGAGACCAACGACGTAAGTTGCGTTTATCCGCTGGTTTAAGATCAGGCCCGCTGACAACGCTTTCCACAGGCACTACGAGACCAAAAGATCGTACAGCTCCACTCGCGCGGCGCGAGCAATGGCACTGTTGAGCCCACCGCCATGGCCGCAGACCCCAACATGCCCGTGACTGATTCACCTACCGGCGTTGGAGCATCTGCTGCATGATTGGTGGTTCACCTTGGGTACTCTTGTGTGCTACACGTTATACGTGTTGTCTGAAAGCTCTCGATATATCCTTGTGTTACCCTAGTTTGCATCAAAAAATTATATTTTTAGTTTTGTGCTCGCGTGTAAGTGTACGGGCGATCGGATGCTACGTAGCTTGCCCGCTTCGTTCCTCTGTTTTGGCGTAACTTTGAGTTGGGGTTAGAACAGAATGAAGGGCTCTATCATGGCTTTCCATAGGGATCATCCTAGGTTCGACCATTTGCTCATCTAGCGCAATTGCAACTGATTGGACACTAGCAAGTCGTCTCGTGAATCGTGAGCTCTGGGGACGATTCACCCACCTAGCTTCGGTATTTGTCCTTCTCCATATTTCTCGGCGTATGAGTTTACGAAACGATCATAGTATCCTAGCAATGACTTGGAGCATCAGCGGTTAGAAGCGTGGGTTAGAGGCGTGCGTACCTCGACCATAGCCCAGCCGCGCAAGATTGCTGTCAAAGGCAACACCTGTGCCACTAATCTAGTGTACATCCCAGGCCACCAAAGGGGTATCCTGCGCACCTGGCATGACAACCAAATCAAGATCGCCTTTCTGCAGCGCTAGTAAAGGTGGACCAGCGATCAGAAAGATTCTCGGCCATGTTCGGTAGCGTACCTTCCTGCCTCTCCTCGCCATCCTTCAACGGACTAGGCTCACGAATTCCCCATTTCCCAGCCTCTAGTCCGTCCAAATCATGAATATCATACACTCGTAGCATGTTTATCACCCGTCCGTTCATTCGTGGTACGTAGAGCGTCTTTCCTTGAAAGGGCTCAGTCACAGCTCTGTAGTGGAACAGAGTGGTAGCTTACCGGTACTTAGGACGGCACGAACAATCCCATCGGTATCCACTTCCCCGGGCATGCTCAAGAAACAGCTGACCGATTTGCTTGATTGGAATTCATGCGACTCGACTAGTTTTTTGGTGATGGCTTCTGCTATTCCAGTCTAAGACCATAAGAAGGGCTGGCCGAAGAGCTCTTAGATCTGTGGACGTACACGAACTCTTGATTTGCGAGGCAGACAAAAGCGAACGCGCTTGTAAGACAGACTTTCTCAGCGCTGCTTTTTGAGCCTTTATTGTGGTGGGTACGCTCATGTCTGGTGTTGCACCAAGTCAGAATGATGAGAGTAGTGCAACGGGCAGGAGGTCATTTGAAATAAACGAAGTTTAAGCTTCGGCCAGCACTACAAGCTCAAACAAACGGTCGTGAAAAGGTTTTTCGTAATTAGTACATCAAAGCGTAGGGCATACAAGGGGAAAACGCGGGTTGCTTAGCAAGGGAATTTCTCGAAATATTTGGCGAATACTTTAGCCAAGAGTCAGCACACAACCAGCTTTTCAAAGGGGTTGCACATACTTTCTTTGGATTTGACTGTACCATAATCATGCATATCGTCCAAGGTGTAGATGCGCCCATCCGAAAGCTTGTTGATAGCTACCACGGTCCTCGCTTTGAGAAAGTCGGGAATAATCACGTCCACTGGGTGGTCATCCGGGAGTTGATAGTGTGGTTCGTTGCCGTAGTAGTCTGGAGTACTGCCTATTGAAATCTCTGCGTGCTCGGTATCGTCCCCGCCTCCACCACAAAACTACGGGAACGTTACGATTAAACCATGGACGATAATTAGGGTATCCAGCTCACATCTTTGGTCACGTAGCCTGGGGTAAGTTCAGGACCAGGGTGCGAAAATGGTTGCTGAGCGGAGGGCTGCTCGATGTTTGCTAGGGGGCTCAAAGCCTTTGCTAGGATGGTCTTGGAGTCGAAATGGTCTGATGGATATTCGTGCAGCCTCTTCCTCACGTTTCGGGCAATCGACCATGGAACAACGATGTACTTGTAGCCTTCTTTGAAGGGCAAGACGGTGACTGGATAACATAGGCATGCGGTCCTAAGGGGTAGGGCATAAAACAGCGGTTTGGTCACTCACGTTGATCGTTCCATGTGAAAGGGCCTCGGTAGATGTCGAAGCGAAGCATCCCAATGTTGGCGATGAAAACGTAGGGCATGCCTGCACGGTTCCACTCCTTAATAAGCACTTCGGGAATTACCTTGTGAGCGTAAAAATATTGGATGTTTTGGCGGTGACCCCAGGGGAACCTGTCTATGTAGTAGTCTATGGCTCGAGTTAGACATGCTTCGCCGTTTGAAAGTGTGAAGATCCGCACTCTCGCTAGCGCACCCATGTCGCTCCCCCAAGTTCCATTTGGCGTAAAGCTTCTTAGTGAATGCATCAATATCAGTGCCAGTCTCGCTATCGAAAGTGTGTTCTGTTGTGTCAGTATGGTACTAGTCGAGCTATCAATTTCGAATATGGAACAGATTTACTGAAAGTACGAACCATATATGTCTTTCTGTTCGCGTCCAGATATTTCCGCGAGAAAGAAATGACAGAGTTATTGGAGGTGCTCATCGTTAAGCCTGCGGGTTTCAAGTTCGGTAATATGGATTAGGAGCAAACGAAGCGCTGCTCACTCATCCAGCCTGCGTAATACTGGTCAGCATGGCCCAGCTCGCAAGTCTTCAAACGATGTATAGCTCACCAACGGTTTCCATGAATCTGCCAGACTCAATCGCCATACTGTTCTCGTCGTACCTACGGCAAAAGCGGAGGTGCGTGTGTCCTTCAGGGCAATTAGAGCCTCGCCATTGTAGATCAACAAAGGCGCATACCTCCAAATATTGCGACCGGGGTCTCTGGGTGGTGCTCGCGGACTGCATTTAAAACTATCTCCCACCCTTGTTGGTTCACCACAGACATATGCCTAGAACGTTGAGCTCAAAAGTTAGCCCAGCTTTGTGACAACGCACGCCAAACACACCCCGCGAAAAGGAAGAGGTCGGTTGGTTGACGCATGAGATCTTGGAACTATTTAGATTCGAAGGTTAGGTGCAATGTGGTTGGGGGCTCAGGCCGACGAACCCATGTTTCAGCAACCATAGCCTGTGGACTTTGAATAGTCGTATTGATGTTGTGCTCTTTGAAATCGAAGATAACACCAAGCGATGTTATTTGCCGGCCACTAATATCAATGTAAATCAATCGCTGCCCAGGCTAAACAAGGAGACTCGTACCGTAGCGTTTTGAACCGCCGATATTTCGACCCGATAGATTTGGTAACGGCGGTTCCATTGCCAGGGCTTAAAAGGAATGCGTTTGAACTCAGATATCTACCTTTGGGGAGCTTGGGGACGAAATTCTCGTATCTGAAAATGGAATTAGTTACCAAGCCTTAAGCCCCGACCTCAGGACCGCTCACACATCCAGAGTTACATCGGCTTTTTAATATATTTTAGAGCAACCGTAGTTTGAAGTTTTTGATTACTTACTTTGGTAGAGTTCATGGCTACAACGCGCTAAAGTTAGAACCCGGCAAGGAATGAGACTGCTTGTGGTACTCACTTGCCGATGGCCATCACATCATACGGGATCTTCAAAAATGGTTTAACAGCCTAGTATCAATCGGTTAAACGATTCTTCGCCGTCACAAATATTCATAAGAGTTAACCTCGTGTCCGTTGACGCCTGGCAGTGGGTAACCGTCCGTGAGACCCGAACCATCATGCAAGTCTCCCGAATCAACCAATAAAAGGTCGACGCCCTTCTCCTGGAAGATAGAGGCGAGATTAGCGTCCCATTTACCGCTCGGCGAAATTTTGAAAAAACAAACCTCGGCTACCCTCTTCATGTGCCCAACGAAGGACGCAAAATCGCCAAGAGTTCCACTATTAAAAAGAAAACCTCCAGCGTCCGGTTTGTAAAATCCTCTTAAACACCTACGAGTAGTTGGGCTCGGGCCATTGGTTCTTGGTGTGTCCGAGGAGCCAACCTGTGGCGGGAGGTTGGCTAGTTACCAGCAAAAGAGCCAAGTGCACGTACCATGTGAGTCACTGGTGTGAAGAATGTTGACTGCACAGGAGCGGGTATATTTATTTTAGGCATCACAATAACAGGCTAATGTGCTCACTGTCGCCCCATTCCAACGGTGCCTTTGGGAGTTGGGGTACCAACTTGGTGCTATGAGACAAACCAGCTTGAATAACGCAAAGATAAAATGAAGTCCTTAGACGCATGGTCGAGAGCGGTATCACCAGCCAACGCGGATAAACTGGCAAAGTAACAAAGGTACTGAATACTCCAATACCAAGTGGCTATGGTCGTCGCAGCCAAGTTGTTCAAGACACCAAAACGGGACAACCACGCTTCTATTTCCAATCCATCTTGGCCGATCAAACTAACCAAGTCGATTAGCTCAAATTCAGGTGTACATTTGGTTGTTGATAGATTTTGAAGAAAGTAGACGAGTAATGTACATGCTTCGTACTTCAGAAATCAGAAATACAAGAAAGACATGCGAGCACGCCGCATCGTGAGAGGCACTTTTGGAACTGGATTCAAGGGATAAAAGATACGCCAAATCGTAGTTTGGTCCTTCCGCCGCACCAATCGTCGGCTTCGTAATAAAATCATTTAGTCCATGTGGAACAACCCGTCCTCGTCGTCGTTCGTTATGACCGGTCCTGCAAGTGGGCTCGCCAGGGCGTTACCCTGCCAGCGCCTCATCGGGTTGGTCTGGCCAACGGGCGGTGACGAAACCGCAGTCCGCGACGACGTGCTAGGAGTGCGAGTCATAGATAGACCAGACGGCGCAGGGGAGGGCCCGGTCCTGTTGTTCAACGTTGAGAAAGTTGGCCGTGGCGGAATATTGTCTTCAAGACCAAACGGATCATAAGCACGAGGTGTAGTACCGAGGCGGGGTCCATCGGGAGACCAGTCGTATTGTCCGTTGGATGGGCTTACAGCGGGAATCAAGTGCAAACGGCTAAGACCCGCAGCAAGCCCTTGGGGAAGGCTCTGACCAGGTGCATGGTTTTGCAAAGCCCGAGTCGAAGGGGAAAGAGCAGAAGAGAGCTCAGCCTTTTGGGCGCCGGGTATAGGTCGAGAGTGCATTGCGCCAAGAGTGGAGACAGGGTCAATGGATGCGGAGATGATGAAATCGGGTCCAGACGGGGCATCGCCATGGTTGTTCATTGCGCTCTGTTCGAAGGATTGAGCAGAGATGGTTCGGGCGCCAGCGTTCATGCTGGCAGGTCGATGGACATGAGACAAGAACCCAGCGGAAACATTGGACGTTCCCATAAGAGATGAAGACGTCGACTTGTTTTCTTCTTCGCCAAATCGACTATGAGATAGGCCCCGCATCTGGGGATTATTGAGGCTAGTCGAAGGATCGGCGTCACGACCCCTTGGCTTGGTTTGCTCGTCCCAGAGAGACTTGATATCAAGCATGTTTGTAGACGGAACAGACCTCGAGAATAGTTGGTTATCGACACTTGGCCGGGCCCCATGCTTGGTTCGGCTCATCCTCCTCTCGCGCTCGCTCGGTGACAACAAGTCGGTTAGGCTAGATGGTAGGAATTCTTCCAAGTCCTCATCGTCTACAGCGCTATCGAGGTCACGAGCTCGGATAGTACGTTTGTTGTCCCCCCATTTGGAGTTGAATGGGACTGCCTGCTTCACCGTATCGTTCTCCCCTAGACTGTACGAAATGAAAAGCGATTTTGAACCAGGGGCGGAGAACGGCGAAGAACCAAACGGAGCAGGATTCTCGCTACGAACTGGAGGTGAGGTCCCAGGCGAAAATCCGTTCACACTCGAACGAGTGACGTGACCTGGAATGAAGCCAGGGGAGGCCTGAGGCGGAGAGCCGACGGGTCCAAAGTCGATAGAAGCATTGTTTCGAGACAGACGAGCCATGGAAGAATAACTTCCTGGTGGACGGGCGAGCGGAAGCGGGGACGGGCGACGCTGGAGTTCAGTAGGCGCAGGGGCCTGACTTGCAGGAGGGGCGCCATTGTTGGTTGTGCCAGTAATATCGGTTGGCGGCGGCGGTTGCGGGGGCGCGGACGAAGCGACAGGACTAAACTGACGAGGCGGGGGCTGGCGAGGTGTTGCAGTAAGTTCGTCGAGATCATCTGGAAGGTTGAACGGAAAGTCCGTGTCCTTCAAGGCAGGCCCAGAGAGTGCATCCGACAAGGCCGCAGGCGTGGGTGCGGCTTTGGAAATAGCGATCGGCGCCCTGGAGCCAATCCCCATTCCGACAGGCGGGGATGCCCCTTGCACGTTCCCCGATTTACGTTCTCGGGACCGACCACTACGGTCTCCGTCGAACCCCCGCCGGCCACGGTCACGTCCTTGCCCGCCACCTCCTTTGTCGCCACTCTTGCCACCAGCGGCAGCCTGGGCGGCGCGTTTGTTGCGTTTGTCCATGGACATCGGTTGGCCAGGGAGTATATGGGCGAGAGCACACTTGTGCCCGAATTTGCAGCTCCCCTTCACAAACCAGGTGCATACGTTCTTGGATTCCCCTGGTTCGGTGACATGGTGCGAGAACGGACAAGCAGAACCGGCAGTGCAACCCCCGACTTTGAAGAACTTGCAAGGTACACTAAGGCATCCATGAGCGATGCCCCACAAGTCACGATGAGCCAACTCACTGAGAAAGATCCTTAGCTGCAAGAGAAACAGACAAGTTCAGGAGGGAGACGACCACACTATGGAATGCCACACACATTTAGATGACGCTTTCCCCTTGCCCGCCCGATCCTTCTCCCGCTCGGCCGACACTTCATCCTGTTGACTATTCGAACCACTGGTAGGCATTATGGCAAGTAGGATAAAGAGAGGAGACTGTATATAGGGGTGGAATTCGGAGAAGGTGACAGGTGGTGGACGCAGGCAGGAAGCCTATTAGCGAGAGGCGGTCGGTATCCGCGGAATATCGGCGCGGCAAATTTACCCACAACAAACCAAATCAAGCCATTAGGCGCGATTCCGCTCGACAGTCCAAACGGTACATACAAGGTATATGCACAGGTTTACCGATCCTATTTTTCCTTCTGGTTGCGTGCCCTCCACGATTGAGCCCAGCGCAATGCCTGAGACCTTGCTGCTATGATGCGGTGGTCCTCGTGACCAACCGGGCTGGCGCATAGGCAGCATAACCTCAGTGAAAGCGTACAGTAGTATTGGTGTAATACACCTCAATCCCAAAATATCTATTCTTCCGCTGAATCCTCCGCACTGTCTCCACCAACCTCCTCGTTCTCTTTGCTTGCTTTTGCCATAAGTGCAGCCAACTCCAGGTCTTCGGTCTCCGAAACGGCCTTGGGCTATCGGGTGAATGAAAGTATCAGCGTTTTGAACTCTATAATGCATATTAAATGTTCTCGCCTTCATCTTCACGTTTAATTCACCCCCATCTTCGAGTATAGTTATCCTAATCGCCTCAATAGCTTTCTCCAACGTATCAACGGCAGCAATCTTGCATGCAAAATTAGCGGACTTATCACCTGGTTCACATCCACCCATAACTTACCTTGTCAGTCGCGTTCGTCCCAAGGACATAGAAAGGAGGTGCAACAAGCTTCGCCTTGACGGGAACAGTTTCCGTGCTCACAGCTTCTCCGGCCCTGAGAGCTCGCTTAATAGCGTCAATCCCAGCTGGTTGGAAGCAAGTAAGCTCGATATCCGCCCGCAGCTTGATCGGTTGTGGTGTCAATCTTCGGGCAATGGTCGACATTAGGGAAATTAACACAGGTTGAGAGATGTCCAGCCCCTCGAACACATCGGGAGAGCTGTGCAACTTACTCAGTACGTCGCAAACGTCGTTAAGCAAGTACTCACGTTAGTGCGAGCTTGAAAGCATCGTATGTGTGGCCATACTTGGTTGCAAGCGGCCAAACAATTTGTTCGTGAAGCTCCTCCAACTTTTCCTCATCCGATCCTCCAGGAACGCCTGTCTCCTCCTCTTCATCCTCTGCTTCCTCCCCCTTGCCCTCAGGACTCTTGGCCTCGGCCTCCTTTGCCGGAGCTTCGTGCTCAACGGCGCCAGAGCTCCTGGTGGCAACATGCCGCATAATCGAGGCGACAGCCTTCGACTTCATAAACTTGTCTTCGCATTTCGTAATATCTTCAGGGGTAACACGTCGCTTCGAAAGATCAATATAACCTATATCCTGGCTTCAGTTAGTAAACCAATTGCTTTATTAGAAAATTCTTACCCTTCTCCTTGTCAACACGAAGCACGACTACAACCTCATTTCGGCCAACCCGAATGAGTTTTTGGATACTCCTAATACGCCTCCGAGACAGTTCCGAAAGCAAGATCATGCCCTCAATATTGTCATACTCGAGCTTATGCCCAACCCTAATCAGCTCGTTAATACCTGGGTGCAACCCGCTTGCTTACCAACTTGACATATGCACCCATCTCGGCAATCTGCCGGACTTGTACCATTACCAGGTCGTCGACCTCGGGGTATTTTTGTTGGTAGTACCTCATCTCGCCGTCTCGAGTGGTTGTGGGTGACTCGGTGATCAGGACATTTCTGTTTGAAATTATCTCTCGTACACGTGACAAGTGCCCATGGTTCAATTCAAGAGCCGAAGCTGGATAACCAAG
This sequence comes from Ceratobasidium sp. 414, assembly GCA_019616945.1. Lineage (NCBI taxonomy): Eukaryota > Fungi > Basidiomycota > Agaricomycetes > Cantharellales > Ceratobasidiaceae > Ceratobasidium > Ceratobasidium sp. 414. Next base: position 202,298 of record WSTK01000007.1, on the reverse strand, counting down.
GACCACCACACGGACGACTCAGAAATATGGTTGAAATATGGTTGTGCCATTTTAGATAGTAGGTTTTTTAACCAAAATATGCGCATATATAGAGTTAAGATCCCTTTTACAAGTGGTTACTCGGGCATGCGGAACAAAACCTTTCCGCATTTTCCTTCGTTGAACAACCTGTAAGCTTCTAGAACGGTTAACTCCTCAAACGGAACAACCTTGCTTATTATCCCTGCTTCACCTCCCACGGAAAAGATATCCTGGCGGCTCCTGAGGAGTTCGACGCAGTAGGGAAAGATTGACCTTACTGGACATCTCCCAAACGCAAGGCTGACGTTTTTCGAGTATAGTGCGTCGCCATTTATAGGAAACTGTGGGTGAGTGTGAACACCTGTTGTTGAACGTGCTCGATTGGTATCAAATAAATGCTGAGTTCGGGTCAATCTACTGACCAACGGAAGATATAACGCCGAACGGGCGTATGAGGTCATAGGCCAGCTCAAGAGCCGAATTGTTTCCAACAATCTACCATTTAAACAACGTGTTAGTACTGATATGTTGGAGCATATAGTTTGACCTACTTCAAGCACACCATCGCAACCAAATCCACCTGAGAGTTCGTTGGTAATTTTTGCTGCATCCTCCAATGATACAACTCTGATAGTACCTCCGGACGTAGAATCTATGGCTTGGAGCACCACTTCGGCTGTCTGCCGGCGACTCTGGTTGGGATCAATTGCAACGATCCCAAATTTGGACACCCCAGTCAACCCTAAGAGCTCAACAAGGCTGACGAGTGCACACTGGAGGCATGTCAGTAGCCGGCTATGCAGTATGTAAACAAGGCCTACCAAACCAACCGGACCTAGCCCTACCACTCCAAACGTCAAGCTGCAATCCTCTTCCTGAAGTTTCACTACGGGTGCGCTCACTGTGAAAGCTTTCAAGCCACCGAAAGGGACGGGGAACGGTCTTGCTGCAAACACATGCGCCAAGTTCGGGTGTTGAACAGCCTGCAAAGCGGCAAAATAGCCGGTCGGCAGTATGTCGCCCAATAGGATGAGCGAGCCGTCACTAACACGGTCCCATGTTGCAGCTTCGGAGGCTGGAGCATCATCCGGAGGGAATTTAAATAGAGTCCCACCAGCGTGCGGCACACGAACGTATTGAGCCTGGGCACCAGGCAAGCGTGGGGATCCAAACAGTAAGGAATGCTTGCACCTCGATGTAAAACCCGTCCTGCACGCCCTAGAACCCCCAAATTGGACTCGGGTCTTAGCTGTGCTGTTGGCTGACGAGGTACTCACCGACATTCACCGCAAGAGGAGGTAAAGGGCGAGACGACCTAGCAGTCATGGGGTGTACAATGAGTCATAGATCAATTGTTTGATATGGTTGAGCCCACATACCTTGTCGCCAACTTTCAACGTAGAGTAGAGTGATGGGCGATCGCTCGCATCGCTCGCAGTAAAGCTTTCGCCGAGGGCAACCACCTTACCCACGAATTCATGCCCAGTAACGTATCTGCCCAGTGCTAATCGGCCAAAGTCGTAGTGTTGAGAATTTTCCGGACTTACGGTACATCAAATGATTCCAGCCCCCGGTACGCATGCAAATCACTTCCGCACAAACCTGCAAGCTACACATACACGCAGGAACGCCAACTGTTCAACAAGGTGTTTGACCCAAATATCGCAGATAGATACCCACCGTCACTTTGACGATTGCATCATCAGGATGGATTATTCTTTATGGGAGTGAGTTATGATGGATATTGTCGAAAAGATGTGAGCTGTAGACTCACTGGGGGATTGCGTGCTTCTCAAAACGGAGGTCTGGCGGATTGCCAGGGTGGAGTCGCAGTACATTCATAACACCCTTTCCATGTTGCGGAGTCATGCCGTGGTTTCCGGTTTGGGCTGTTGATTCAGTCTGGAGGTTGTGGTCGTTTGATTGAGGTGAACTTGATGATTAATTAGGTGCACGTGGGTCGGCTATCTCTCAACCCCGATCTTCTTTGTGGCTAGCAGCGTCTAGTCCCCATTCTTTGCTTGGCTGTTTCAAGAACGCATGATGCCAAAAGAGCAAGCGGAAAACATATGTGTGTACAGACTTGCTACACAAAGTTACAGAGGGAGGGTAAATCCTAAGAACACGTCGAGGCTAAACGATTTTTGGGGATAACCTGCTTATAGTCATCCACCCAGGTTGTCAAGTCTGTGAGTTCAATTAAATTTATTTAGTGTATGCTAAGGCTATATAATTTAAATATGCTCACTTGCGTTGGTATATGCCTCTATATAGCTATTGCAGCAGGTCATCAATACCGAGCGGCTTTTCAGCAATGCATATGATACATACGTATTGATATAGTCGGCAGTAGGGAAGTCCGGAGGATCGCATCCAATGTTATGCTGATCTTTGGGCTGGTATACACGGATCCAATCGACTAACATCCAAGTCGGGAACTCCAGGTGATCCCAGTCAATGTTCCCGAAATTAGGGGATATGCCCAAATTCACAATCATGTACTACGCAGAGCCAGAGGTAAATAAGACAGCTATTTGGGGACCACTGCACTTGCCATTGGCTCCATAGGGATTGGGCGGGGGCCAATCTCAACGCGAGGGTCCGCTCCCATGGCTGAGCCGTAGATTCTCCACGCAGGCTGGTTATCGTTCGTCCAAGCAATATAACCGTCGTTACCAGGCTTGTACTCGAAGCCATAGACCGCAAAACACCCCGGCCCTTGCGTGTAACAGCCCTATGCGAGGGGCGCCAAATTTCAGACACCGTCCAGTCACTAGGACCTGGCCTTCGTACCTGGTTTGTAATCGTCAAGCCACTGGTGGTTTGCTGGTATGCGCCTCCGATATACGAGTTGATCTTGGTACCGTTTCCTAAGAGTTTGTGGTTGTCGCTGAACAAACAAAAGAGGCCTTCAAGCAAGTTCCAGCTTGAAGGGTGGGGCCAACTTACGAGGTCCGGGGCCACTTGTACGCATAGTTGAATGGCGCCCACTGTCCACTTTGGCTGACATACCCAATCAAGGTACCCTCGTCTACCTGTGCCTCCAAAATGTCGATCTCCGGAGCAGCGCGTCCCACGAATGAACCATCGGGGTGAATCGGCCCTGGGTGCGATTCCCCAGGACAAGTGCATGCACTAAGGCGTTGGCCAGGGAGATAAGAGAGCTTGTTGTCGTGTTGCTTGTCTCCGTGGATCGTCGCATTGATAGGAGTGCCGTCCGGGAACGTTTGGTTTGGCAACGTGCCTACATCACAAGTGTCCTGACGCATTGTCAATTTCTGTACGAGCCGGGACGTACTATGGGCTTACATAGGTGTACGGCCACGTCCCATCTAACGAAGCACCATAGCCAGCTCGACCTAGGTTTCCCATCGCCCAAATGGCTGGCCAAAGTCCAAAAACTTTGCTCGTTCCCGGCAAAGATAGGTTGGCTGAAACGGGTCGGTTAGCAAGCTAATCTTTCAGGGCCAACGGACACTTGCCCACGAAATAACCCCCAGTAAAACAAAACTTGTTCCACGACGCTACCATCCCGCCCTTATAATCCTTCTGCTTCCATTCATGCTTGTCCAGTGTAATATTGAGGTAGCCGTTACTGGTGGTGACCATATCTGGTGAGTACCACTCCAAGTTGTTTGTCCCCCTGTAACGGTACGTTGACCCCAATTCTGCCCAACGGATTAATCTAGGCTCACCAATAGTGTATGTCTACGGCTTCCCAGTAAGGGTCGTCGCCTGGGTAGAAACTTCGTCCGTCGAGATTAAATTCATCGCTGAATACAAGGTCCCATTCACCCCCATCTTCCATGGATGTGTAAGTGTATGCAGACTCCGGCGTGTCCCGGTCAATAAGTCCAAAGTTCCCTGGCATCTCAGGCACCTGGCCAGACGCATTGATTCCTCCGAGATTATACCCACCGAATGTATTATACTTGGGCCCAGTGAACCAATCCACGACTGGATAGATGGCACTGCACACGTTAGTCACGCTTCCAGCTCTCAACGCGATGCTGGCACTCACAACAACCCGATAAACGCCAGTGACAAAATGGCCAGACAACCCAAGTTGGCAAATCCACGTTTTGTCAACATCGAGGCGCCAAGATCACTTTTGTGATCGCGTCGCGGGTCAGGGTTGTGTAAATAGTCGTCAGGCTCGGGGATGCTGGCTAGCAAGTTGAGACCCCATGTTGATGGGTCGGGCGTGAGCGCGTATTTGGACGAAACGGACGCTTCAGACGCCTTGGCAGACGGCGACAACTTGTCCTATTTTCAGACATTGTTAGAGCTGAAATTGTCATTCACAGTAGCATGTCTTCCTACCAAAGTCCCATATCCTGGTGGACTCTCGTTGTTCGGCGATGGAGGCTGCATCATCACAGCCTGCACATTCCGCTGCTGGCCAGGGTGAGGTGCAATCAGCGGGATAGTGAGCGAGGTCTGAGACGTTTGCAACATTTCCTGGGGCTGGGGCGACACAATATACTCCTCGGGCGGGGGTCGGGCCCGCCCCAGGCGGTGCCGGAAGGACCTTGGACGACGTACGTCGATGCATAGGGGCGCACTGCCTGACAAGGTAGGTTGAGGGAAAGGCGCGAATAAGGCGACAACGAGTACAGAAAACGAAAACGAGGGACTCGAGGAACAAACTGTATTCGCCCAACAGACTGGGGGAAAAAAAGGAAAGGATGCCAAGCGCGGCATCCAGTGCAGATGAACAAGACGAGTTTAAATTTGGGAGGGTCGGCTCAATCGGGGAGGTCCACGGACACCTCCCGGGATCCACTAAGTCGATCCACAGCCTCAAGAAGTAAATGCCTGGATACCATCACCCACCAAAGCTATTTGAGCGAGCCGCCGCCAAGAGATCAGTACACATAAGATACAAAAGGTAAAGGTTTTTCATAACTGCAGGGAAACAATACATCAGGTCAGCCGGAACGCCCAAGCCTATCTAGGGCTGAAAATCTTCCAGGGACGTACCATTAGCGACGGCGATACCCCGTTCGTTCGCATACTTAATCCCCTCTCCTGAAACAAAACAGGGTATATATTCCAGAGAGTCCCTCGACATGAGGAGTCAAAAACACAAAACGGTAGCCGAAACACAAACAAAAGGTGTGCAAGCGCACCAGTTCCAATAATTATTCCTATGGATACCGTCCGAACAGAAATCATGTACACCCATCGACCAACTTGTTCTTCGGGATAACTTGCTTGTAGTCATCCACCCAGGTAGTCAAGTTCGGGTTGGTATATGCTTCAATATATCTACCAACAGCTCGAGATTAACAAGTAGATTTTCCAGCACCCAAAGGTACTCACGTGTTGATATAATCAGCAGTTGGGAAGTCTGGCGGGTCGCAGCCAATGTTGTGCGCATCTTTAGGTTGATACACTCGGATCCAGTCGATCAGCATCCATGTTGGGAACCTAAGATGCTCAAAGTCGATTGCCCCAAAGTTGGGTGAGATACCCAAGTTTACAATCATATACTGAAATTGTCCCGTAGGTCAGCTCTAAACTGAAACACGAGAAAAATCACAAACCATTGGTTCCTGTGGAATCGGTCGCGCGCCAAGGTTCACGCGGGGATCGGGGCCCATGCCCGCACCATACATAGTCCAAGCAGGTTCATTATCGTTAGTCCACGTGATATAACCGTCGTTTCCAGGCTTATACTCGAACCCATAGACCGCGAAGCACCCAGGCCCTTGGGTGTAACAGCCCTAAAGGCAAAACAATGAACACCAAGGCCACGTTATCGACCTAAATTGGACATACCTGATTAGTGACAGAGAGACCACTAGTCGTTTGCTGATAGGCACCACCATGGTACGAATTCAGAATAGAATTCTCGGAATAAAATTTCACGTTCTTTCTAGAACCATGAACGGATGGTTGGCGAGGCGACATCCAGGTTTCCGAACGACTCACGATGTATTAAACCATTCGTACGCATAGTTAAATGGCGCCCATTGACCTGACTGACTGACGTGCCCAATTAGAGTCCCAGCATCGACCTGAGCTTCCAGGATATCAATTTCAGGAGCGGCGCGACCAACAAACGAGCCATCTGGTCGCTTCGGCCCCGGGTGCGATTCTCCTTGGCACGTGCAAGCACTGAGCCGCTGGCCAGGCAGGAAGGAAAGTACACCGTCGTGGGAAGGGTCCCCGTTGATCGTCGCGTTGACAGGCGTGCCGTCAGGGAAGGTCTGGTTAGCGAGTGTGCCAACATCGCATGTGTCCTATGATACTGGGGTGAGCGGTGCTACCTGAACGAAGAGTGATAAAAACTTACGTATGTGTAGGGCCACATCCCATCAAGCGAGGCGCCATAGGCAGCACGACCCAGGTTGCCCATAGCCCACACCGCAGGCCACAAGCCGTAGACAGTGCTTTTTCCGGGCAAGGAAACGTTCGCTGAAGGAGCATAAGTAAATGTCATTTTGGTGTAGTAATAACTCGTCACCCACCGACAAAGTAACCCCCAGTGAAACAGAACTTGTTCCAGGACATGATCAGACCACCTTTATAATCGAGGCCCCGCCATTTCTGTTTCGCAAGGGTGATATTGAGGTATCCATTGGAGGTCGTGACCATATCGGGCGAGTACCACTCCAGATTGTTCGTGCCCCTGAAAAGTCTAATTAGACATGACAGCAGTAAAGAATAGACACGTACCAGTAATGGAGATCTACAGCCTCCCAATATGGATCGTCCCCTGGATAGAAAGAGCGCCCCCCGGTGTTAAACTCGTCGCTGAAAACCAGGTCCCATGCACTCCCGTCTTCAAGCGACGTGTGCGTGTATGCCTCCTTGGGCGTGTCGCGGTCGATCAAACCATAGTTGCCAGGAATTTCAGGAACCTGCCCGGTAGCATTGATTCCACCCAGATTGTACCCGCCCAGAGTGGACATCTCTTTCTGCGTAAAATGTACAATCATCGGGTACCCGGCACTGCAGAACCATGGTGAGCCAGCTCTCAACCCAAAGACGTGGCGACGATACTAACAACAAAGTGACCAAGCCTACTGCGAGGATGGCCAAGCAACCAAGGTTTACAATGCCGCGCGCAGTGAAAAACGTGCCTCCGGAGTCATAATGGCGGTCGCGGTGCGGGTCGGGATTGTGCAAGTCGTCGTCTGGTTCAGGATAGCCGGCCGTAACTTGGGGACCCCATTGGGCCGGATCTGGAGCGAGCGAGTACTTGGAAGAGAACGAGGCGCCTGAATTTCCGTATGTGCCTCCCTGCGTTTTATCAAAGGAACTATTTGAGCACGATGTTTTTGCCCCTGCAGGCCGAGACAACCTACCAGAGGCATAGAACCGTTTTCGCCATGCGATCCGGGCGAAGGGGGCTGCATATGTGCAGCTAACACGTTTGTCCCACTCGCACGCTGTACCATCGGCGGACCGAGAAGAGAGATACTAGAGCTTTTGGGCGAGTCCGTATTGGAGTAGGGAGAACGCATGCCTGGCGAGTCGTTCGTGCCGGGCGAACTGGGGAGCGCTTTCGAGGTAGTACGTCTGTGCATTACGAGAGCGACTAGGCCACCTGGGCTACAGAGATGTGGGGCGGAGACGAGTAGAGACTGTCGTTGTAAAGTACAAAACACGGATATAAAAACCGCCGAGCAAGGAATCTTGGTCGGCGCGGCACACGTGATCCAGTCTTCCTTGGCCTTTCGTCATGCAAGCGCTTATCGGACTCAATTGCGCACGGATTTAGGTTTGACAGCATACATTCACTTGACACTGCATCATACTAACAAGAAATATCTTACAAGGTGCCTGCATACAACTCAGTTTTTTTTTTTTTTTCCAGTTCAGCAACGAAAGTGTACATACCAACGTTGCCCAAGTCGCGGCACGCCTCCTTGACGCGAGCCGAAAGTGTCTTTTCACCCTCACGCACCCACACACGGGGATCGTAAACCTGCAAAATTATGTTGCTAGCCTCGGCGTTCGGCGCCCAGCTGAAACAGTTTGTCGTACCTTCTTGTTAGGCTTATCAGCGCCCTCGGGGTTGCCGACCTGGGTCTGGATGTAACCTTCCTTGGCTTTGAAGAAGTCCTACCAAGGCACGCAATTAGGCAAACGAGTCGTGGCGACCAGCTCAAGACTTACACGAATACCAGCGAGGTAAGCGAATTGAGTGTCTGTCCAGCAAATATCAGTTGGTGAACATCATACCAAGCACTATCTTGTGCAATTTACCAGTGTCAACGTTCATCTTCACAACACCACTCGTCACTGCAGTCTTGATCTCCTCCTTGGTCGACCCAGATCCACCGTGGAAAACGAGGAACCTGACACAAAATTAACAAAAGCAAATCGCTTGCCGGCCGTACCACTTACAGGGGCTGCTTGTTTGACCCGCCGATCTTCTCCGCAGTATACGCCTGGTGTTTCGCGAGAATCTCCGGGCGCAGCACGACGTTTCCAGGCTTATACACACCGTGCACGTTTCCAAACGCGGCCGCGATGCTGAAGTTGGGGCTGACCTTCGACAGCGCCGTGTAGACGTCGTAGATATCCTCGGGCTGGGTGTAGAGTGCCGCATTGTCGACACCAGTGTTGTCAACGCCATCCTCCTCGCCACCAGTGATACCGATCTCCATCTCGAGCCACTGGTTCATCTTGGCCATGCGGGTGAAGTACTTGACGCAAGTCGCGATGTTCTCCTCCTTGCTCTCCTCGGACAAGTCCAACATGTGCGACGAGAAGAGGGGCTCGCCGTGCTCCTTGAAGTAGGCTTCATCAGCATCGAGCATGCCATCGAACCAGGGAAGGAGCTTGTGCGCGCAGTGGTCGGTGTGCAGGACGACGGGGCTTGAATCAGGGATGCCATGTAAGTAGAACTCGCATGATTCCATAATACGACTTACACGCCGTAGGCCTTTGCAACAGTGCGGATATGGTGAGCGGCAGCGATGGAGCCGAGGATCGATGCCTCCTGGTTGCCGTTGGCAAGGCCCTTGCCAGCAAAGTAGGCAGATCCGCCTTGGGAGGCCTGGAGGATGATGGGGGCCTTGATGTCACTGCATAGGTGGAGTCTCGGCCCAAATTCCGTCCCATTTGGTTCACGTGCTCACCGGGCGGCCTCGAGAACGGCGTTAGCGGTCGAAGAGGAGGTGACGTTCTGGAGGGTTCCAAGGTTACTGCGTTTCCTCATACACCACGAAAAATAATACTTACCACGGCCTATTATACGCGCACGTTCATAGTTCAGTTATGTGTATCGCGGCCACCTACCAAGATACTTACTGGGATAGCAAACTATAGTGGCGGTCAGCATACGAAACGGTTCCGATGGCGCTGCAGACTCACGTTGTGCTCTTTTGCATACTCGAACAACTTGCGGACATTGTCGCCAGTCAGGACACCCGCCTACGGCCAATCCGACGGTCAGCATTTCAGTACTGCCCATCAATAGGGGTCATCGACGCACGGGAACAACGTCAAGGACACCCATGTTAATTCAGAAATAGGAATAGAGTAACGAAGAGAGAAGCAGAGGAAAGTAAGGCTCAAGTGTGCGAGTGGCGGGCTTTTGAGGCTGGAGCGGTATTCACACCCAATCTTATACCCCGTGGGAACCCAGCGGAAACCATCCGATGATCAGATCGCGTTTCCGGTTTTCAACTCCGCCTCAACGGACGGTGTCGGACTTGAAAAGGCGTGAACCGGAGGTGGTAGAGGATAATTCGTCGACGGCTAGGCGGCCCGGGCACATTCGCACTGCAGAGCGATTGACATGACATGTACAAGACATTGATTCACGGTCCGGACGGGACGAGCCCGCGGCGCATATATGCAGACGGATACAAACGGAAAATCAGCTAGGTCACTGCAGGACGTCTGAAACCCAAGCCTATCCCTCAGTACACAACAGGCCAGCCGCTCGAAAAGTCGAGCAGGTTGATTCCGAGCTTCGAAGCCGTGCTGGTGTACCAGTCTGGGGAAGAACCGAATCTCAGTACCTGTACGATCTGCTGGAGAGGCGCTCAAAATACGCACGGTAATCGATCACCCAAGCATCGGTATCTTTGAAGACGGACTGTCCACCTGGGCCAATGATAGAGTCGTGCGAGCCCAAAATCAGGGTACCTAAAGTAGATTAGCTCAGTCTACATTTCTTGGGAATCGAGACGAGGTCGACACTTACCCCCACCCGACATCAGCGCAACACCAGCCTGGTCGACATAGGGCCCAGTGATGCTGTCGATAAGGGGTAAGTATAACTGGTACGAGGAGCGGGGCATCACACGAGCCTGGTCGCGCGTCCAACTCGGATGTTGTACGTGGATGAAGTACCAGAGCAGCACTTGTCCCAGCTCGTGAACAGGTAGTAGTAGCTTCCGTTCTTGACGATTATAGGCGCCTCAATGGCTCCACTATTAGCTGTGGTTCGAAGTGAGTGATTGTGCCACCACGTTTCGTGTGCACCTCACCAGTGCGCTTAGCGAGCGAGTAGACAGTAGAGCTGGATGGCTTTCCGGTTGAAGAGCTCAACGGGATGCTAGTAACAGGTGTCAGGGACATGGGTGAATCAAAAACCAACAATCTACTCACAGCTTGATTCCAGTCCAGTACGAGCCAAGAGCCAACCACCAGTTGCTGCCGTCTATAGAATGCTGTAAGCTTCACCATCCTTGAGCCAAATGGCTGGAATCTCACCAATGATAAGGTTGGGGTCGATCGCCTATTAACAAGGTGTCAGCGCTGTATCAGAATATTATAGTTCTTGCCCACATTGTAGTCATTGGCGGACGAGGTGGACGTGACCAAGCCTTGGTTAGTCCACGAACCGGGCAGACCGGTCGTCGATTTGGCGAAGAAGATTGCAGAGTTTTGGCTGCCGAACGAGGACGCCGCATAATACAACTAATTTAAATAGTCAGGAATGTTGTTAAACAGTATTTTCGTTGAACCCACTTACGTAGAAGGTTCCGCTCTTGTACGTGCAATCGGGGGCCCTGAATATGCACGCGTTATTTAAAGAGTCATAGTATAAATATAGTGGGGGTCGTACCAGAGGTTTCCGTTGCTCGTCCCGGTGTACGCGTCGGTCCAGGTGGCCTGGTTGGTAGCCCAGACGGTACCAACTAGTGTCCAGTTGATCCTGGTATTAGGATAGGCTTCATTGCTGCTATATCTTAACCTGCTTTTGCTCACCTGTCAGTCGAGGTACGGATAGAAATACCAACGCTGAAAATATCTAGTTAGCCAAAAGACATCCCGAGCGCAGAGCCAAGTATCTCACTCGGTAGCTGTGGGTTTACTCAGTGGGTTAGCAGAATGTAAGCTACGGTTCAAACTAACACTTACAAAACAAGAAGTATTTTCCGGACGAGTCACGGCACATACTGGGGTCGTGCACGTTGACATTTCCCGTCACCGTCCCTGGGTTGAGCAATTAGATAGGGGCGCATAGATGGCCGGTACAATTCTTTGACATACCTGGGTTTGGGTACGCGCTGACAAGACCCCCAAGGACTGACGCCAAAAATGTAACAGTAGTATAGAAACGCATGGCAAGCGGGGTTTAAACAGGTTGGCATTCCTGCCACGTTCAGCCGGCTCTTTTAAGCACGCTGGCTTGGTCGCTGCGCCAAAGGGCGGACCGCTAGAAGTGAGAGGTTGCTGAACGCTTGACGTGACCTCGGAAGTTCTACCTTATGGTCGTTTGGCATCTAAACTTGGGCATCATAACAGCAATGGCCGCAGAAGATTAATCGCGTAGTGCATATCCCAACAGATAACAGCCCCATGGGGTCAAGTCCGGTCAGATGATTACACCGAAGTTATGATCACCTAAGGAAACAAACATGCAACCCCCCTCAGAATTACTTACAAATCAGCCAGAATGGCTAAATGGGTATTACATACCTGTTTAGTGCGGGGTTGAGACGCCAAACATAGCGTCCACTCAAATGACAGTTTGATCAAGTGAGCAGTTGACCTTCAGTTCTGCCGAATTTTACCAGTGCCAAGATCGGCACGCATGCGGGCCGCCGGAGGAAAAGCGCAAGATGGTATCATGTATTTTGTTGGCCGGCCGTGCGACGTCGCTTGCCATACAGAACCTGATTTACGAATCCAATGGGTAGGTCATATGCCTGGGGTATGGGCTCCTCGATAGAGGACATATCGGTTTGAAACACGTGTGCGTGTGGGTGAGAATGTTGGTCTGGGCCGGAGGTTAATAGCGTTCACCTGCTTAGGTAGCCACCCGAATGAAGACTCACCCGTTATTGTTTTGAGCTCAGAGTAAGAGGGGGTTGCGTAAATGGCCAGGGAAAAATACGTGAAATAGGTGAGTAGTGCCAAGAAAACTGCGTAAGAGGGTATCAAAAGCGCCCACTCTCTGTAGATGTATTAGTATCCGCAGTCAAACAACAGATATTGCGACAACTTGCCGGTTTGGATACCACGTAATGCCAATACCACGGATGACCTTGTCGGGTAACAATGCCCACAACAGGTATACAAACCACAAAACAGCTGTAGTTAGCCATGCGACAAACCCATAGAATTCGGGAGCTGATCCACTGGGGAGTTCATCCTCCGGAATCAACAAAGGCGGATAGGCAGCTACGGGAGAGGAGGGTGACGTTGGCTCTTTGGGGTCGTCGACTGAGTGAAGGCCAGATGTCAACCGAGCATTACGCCGAATGAGGGTGTTGGGACCATAGTCGTTGGGATGGACATCGGGCATTGAAAACAAGTGAGATTATGAAACGTCCAGAGGGTACTAGCGAGCTCTGCCCAAAACTAGAACACAATAAAAGTACGCAGGACAATATCACAGCCTAGACTTTGAATCGAATGTTGGCTACACAGATGCCAAAGGTTAAGCGAACGTGGTGGGTGACTCTTTGCACAAGTCAAATGATTTGTTTGGTTCGCGACAAGATGCCACGTGATATTCTTCATTTATATCATAAGCATGCTTGACCAGCAGTTGCGCTGCAAGCCGAGTGGATCTTGTAACTTGTATAGAATGTAATTAAGCGAACAAACAAGAAGTCCGACTATAGACAATACTGAACAACGCAATGCTACACGGTAGTACTCGACAACACAAAAGCGGTAGGGCAATAAACACACTCTCAAAGTGACATGATTTATTTCTTCTGTATAGTAGCTACCAGCCTATGTGTCCTTCAGCAAGGGTACCGTAGTATGCCAGCCGGCAGGCTCACCAGTCAAGCCCCTCTTCGAGCCCTTCGCCTTTGGTGGCGCAACTGCCTCGAACACTCCATTCCCTGTTCTTTTCTACACCAGCCAGCCCAAGACGATCCGAAATCTCGCCGGATGGCAGAGCCCCAGGCATATCCTACAACCGTGGCTTGAACCTAGTCAATTATGCAGTGTGCATGTACACACCTGCTTATTAGCAAACACCAATACCGGTACGCCCTTGAGCTCCTCTTCAGCCAGCATAGTCAGGAGCTCTGCTCTCGATGTCTGCAACCGGTCGTGATCTGAAGCGTCAATAACGTATATGATGGCATGAGTGTTAGCGTAGTAGCATCGCCAGTATGGTCTGGACATGCAAGGAGATTGTGAGATAGAGTCTCAGTTATGGCGCGCAAGGCCCACCGTATACTAGATTGGCCTGAGAATCGTGGCGCAATGTTGAATTACTCAATGTCAAGTACCAAACTGCATGAGTAAGCATCAACTCACCACCGAGGTCCCACACTTGGAACTTGATGTTTTTATAAGTAACACTTTCGACGTTGAAACCAATTGCTAGAGCGGTATTAAGAACTGCAATGGGGCCGAGAAAGAGCTATATCTCACTGGGAATTGTCGTTACTACTTCTCCGATCTAGAATCGCAAGTTACTCGGATGCTGGGCTAGTGATCGTAGCGGACAGAAAACCGTACCTGGAGACGGTACAAGATAGTAGTTTTTCCAGCACTGTCAAGTCTAAAGGGAGCAAAACGCGTCTTAGCTAGTTCTTAAAGCACGTTACGGCAGTACCCACCCGACCATAAGAATGCGCACGTCCTTCTCCTTCCCCCATGAAGCCAGAGAAGAAAGAGAACTAAATATTGAGGATAATGTTACGCCCATGGGAGACGGTTGGTCGTTTGGGAGAGGCGTGCAATCGTAAAAGGAGAGTGAGGATGTGCAGGAGTGGAGGTGAGTTGGCTTGAAACTAGGCCTCGGCGCTTGTGGGTGACGAGAGCCCCTTTAATTTGCAATGCCTCGGTTTGGTGCCGCTCGACCTCCACATACTCATCCCGAATACTATCAGCTTAGCGGGTATCGCTATGTCGGCTATGGATGAGGATACGAAAGATGAGGGAACTGTGCTGGAAGAACTCTCATCGGTCCTTACTGCGCTTCAATCCAACCCTTATGACCTCGCCAAACACTACGAACACATCCGGCTTGCAAGCTCACTTTCTGGTATGGAGGAGCAGGCCGTTACGGCGAGAGAAATGATGGTTGAAACCTGGGCAGCCTCTGAAGGTCAGTCGTACTTTGTAGTCGTTCATGATAAATCTAATAAGAGGTGACAGACGTGTGGCTACCCATAATTGACCACAAAGTCGCTTCGAGCGGTAAACTCAATATAGAAAGCTTTAACCAAATTATCAGCGTGTTTGAACGCGCCGAAGCGGATTATCTGTGTGGGTTACGCTTCATCGCCCGTGTCTCGTGCCCCATTAACGTTGTAGGATCACCCAGCCATACCGATCCTACTTAAGCACATGCGTTTTATTATAGATTCTGCTGCAACATCTGACGAGGAACTTCAATCATTCTTGACTCGTGACACTGTCCGCGAGCTTCTCAGGGGTCTTGTTGCAAAGGGCTCGGGTCATATCACCAAAGGTCACGTCTTGTGGGAGCAGTGGCTATCATGGGAGATGGAATACCTAGCATCATCTCAACCCACCGACGAAGACCTTCAGCGTGTTCAGACTATACTTCTCTCGCGTCTCCATTCTCCTCACTCCGAGTTGGACACGGCTCTCCAGGAATACTCTACGTTTATTTCAACCTACCTGCCGGACGCAAACTATGAGGAAATTCTTGTTGCTGCAAATAAGGCCAAAGGAGAGCCGCAGAAGAGGTACGGGTGGCGAGAGCGTTGGGAAATGACTCTTCGACAAGCACAAGACTCGCCTGCTGTGTACTCCCAATATATCGACTATGAATGGAGGCGACCGGACCCGCAGTTCCTGGTCCCATTGTACGAGAGGGCAATCGCAGAAACAGCGCGGCGTCGATTAGAGCCTGGAGGGGAAGAGACCCTACAAACATTTTGGTCTGGTTTGCATAAAGCTGTGGTACGTCCTCAGGCATCAACTTATTTTCAGACTATTCATCGCGGTACGTATTCCATGGTAGAAAAAGGGCGCCGAAATGTGGTCTAATGCGAAAAACAAGAAGCGATCCAAAAAGTCAAGAGGGCAGGATGAGGATATGGACGACACAGAGATCGAAGAAGAGCTTACTAACCTCCAAACTACGGAGGCATTGGTACTGGAACGGGCTGCACGAAGCACTCCTTTCTCGGTGGCAATTTGGGTGGCACGCATCCTATCTGCAGTAAGCATGCTCGCCGTCCCTCCTGGAACACAATGTCTCAAACCGGACTGGTTAGGGTAAAACTGCGGAAGGAGATATCGCGGAAATGGTCGCTTCAGTAGATGGTGACTTACCTCTATACCTCTCCTGAATCAGTGCTAAATATATGCGTTAGGCCTCACCGACCGCGCCGTAGCCTTGCTCAAGCTAAAACCTGCCGATAGCGACACATTCGTTCAGATTGGTCTCGCAAGCGCTGATGCTTTTCGGCTACACCCACAAACTGAGGATGGAATAGGTAGGCCAAGCTCTCAACTGCCCCAGCTGAACCCAGTTGATTTAAGGACAGATGAGACTGCGTTTGGAGCTTTGGTGACTACTTTACCGAAGTGCATCGAAGCTGTTCGGCAAGGTAAGTACTAATCCATATATGCAAATAAAGTGACTTATCAATTTTATTCAGCTACAGCGGAGGGAGACCCTCGCCTGCGACTCGAGCAATACTTGGCTACAGCAGTACGTCGCAGAAAGATCCGACCATCCGCAACCTCGCTTACGTACACTGTATAGTACACCAAGTTGATTCGTGGAGCCGATTTTGGTGAACTAGTTACTGACTTGTGGAAGACTACTGAAGAACACTACAAGCAAAGCTACTTAGCGTGTACCCTTCGAGCATCAGACCTTGCGTAAGTTGGTTTCAAACCCTAAGTCCGCCCAGTCTGGTACTGAATACTCTGCCCAGGCAACGGGATGACATCGTACAGGCGCGAGACGTGTACAAGCGTGGCGCCAGTAGGCCGTTGGATTGGCCAGAGCAAGTGTGGGACAGCTGGATTCTCTTTGAGCACATATACGGCGACGAATCGACTCTAGAGGCTGCACAGGAGCTCATCGATAAACATCAAGTGCTTGTCATGAAGAAAAGACAAAAGGCTCGGTCAACCTTGCTGCGGAGTAATTGCATATTTACTCATGTTTTTGAACAGGAAGCAATAAAAGCTGCCGAAGCGTATGCAGCCGCGGATGCTACGGATAATGCCCCTGCCCCCATAGAGGCGACCGTTGATGAGTCGCTTGCTCAAGTTATTGATGACGCTGCGATGGACGTAGACGGGGGGCCCAATGACAAACGCAAGCGGAAAGCGGAGGGTCCAATTGCTCGACGTGTTGACCCTGAACCGACCAAGAAGAAAGCAAAGCCCGGTGAGTTGTTTTTGCAAAGCAGACAGAACGAAGTATTTACATTCCTGGGGTTTCAGATACTACAACTCTTAAGCGGCAAGTATTAGTCAATTCACACAAGATAAATTTGGTTAAATTTCAGTGTAGGGACCGAGAAAACAGTACTGTTTTTGTTACCAACATGCCAGTTGGCAGCGGAGAAACCGAAATCAGGCAATTGTTCCGCGACGTGAGTGGTTTTGTATAGTTCACATGCTAAGAGTGACACTTGATTTTAGTGCGGTGAGATCCGGGAAGTCAAATTCATACAGGTTGACGACCAGTCAGTTGTCACCGTGGAGTTCATGGATCGGGTCTGTTTTATCGCAGTAGCATATACGAACGGCCCTAACTTGTTTCCGCTACCAGGAAAGCATCCCAGCCGCATTAACGAAAGACAAGAAGAGAATCGATGAGGCTGAAATAAACGTACATCTAGCCTGGAAGTCCACGTTGTACATTACGAACTTTTTGGAAAAGACCGATGATACAGAAATACGCCGCATGTTCTCTCCGGTATGTTTGCTACTTCCCCGTAGAGCAATGCTCACTATCGCATATACCCAGTTTGGCAAGATTCTCGATGTTCGTTGGCCGAGTAAAAAGTTCAAAGCAACACGTCGGTTCTGTTATCTCCAGTTTACGTCTCCTGTAAGCATTGCGGCTCCACTGCAACGCAGCCTTTGCTCATTCGCTTCCAGGCTTCCGCACAAGCTGCTCTTAGCCTTCACGGAACAGAACTTGAACCCGGTCAACCAATGAGCGTATACATATCCAACCCCGAGCGCAAGAAGGAGCGAACCGATGCGGGTGCAGATCAACGTGAAGTTTACATTGCTGGATTGTCCAAGTTTAGTACTCGAGCAGATCTTGAGCAGCTTTTCGGACAGGTGGGTGCGCCATGGCTGGATCAACGACCGTGTTTATTGACGTAGTCGGGGGTAGTTCGGTGCGATTAAGGAAATCAGGCTCGCGACTGATAACGAGGGAAATGCGAAGGGATATGCGTTTGTTGAGTTTGAACAAGAGGTGAGGGCTAGAATCATAGATGGGTTTGTGTAACGCTTATGTTACATCAGTCCTCGGCATCGCAAGCACTCAGCATGAACAATCATGAACTCAAAAAGCGGCGCATTGCCGTGACTCTCGCTGATTCGCGTGTCCATGCGCGACACAAGTAAGGGCCTTGCTATTTTCATTCTTTTATAGTGCACACCTCATCTGTTTGATTAGGATCGACGAGTCTGCTGGGCTGACTCGCAAAGCTGAAATCCGCTCTCGGAGTCTGCGCGTTAGGAAACTTCCGCCAGGAACAACTGACGGACTCCTCCAGCAAACCTTTGAGAAGCTGGCGCCTGTTGTAGGTGTGCAGGTTACAGAGGAAAAGGGCGAGGCGATTGTCGAGCTTAAGAATGCGGCTGTACGTTTATGGAATTGGAACTAAATTTGCGAGGACTAATGTCGAGCTTTCAGGACGTCGGACGTTTATTGCTCCTGACCGGGCCTATTACCTTTAACGGGGCCGAACTAGAGATTGAGGAAGAAGGGACGACTGGACCAGCAAAGCCGAGCGGTCCATTTGTACCACGTGCGGCTGGGTCAAGACCTCGCGCTGGACTGGGCAGCAAGAAAGCAAGGCAGGGTGCCGCAAAACTGCAAACAGCACAGTTTGTTCAATCGGGAGGGGAAGCCGCGCCTACACCTGTGGCGAAAAATCAAGATGACTTCAGGAATATGTTGCTCTCGGGAAAAAAGTAGGGAGGGGGGGGGGAGTGCTGATTTTTGCTGAAAAAAAAATTACTCCATACTGTACAACGCTGTTTACAACTCGTACAAGACAACAAGAATAGCAGAAAGCTTATTTACATCGTTGTGCAACAATGTTCGGGCCATGCTCTTTCCATTCTTCCCGACTGATCCAGAGCTGGTGGAAGGTTCCCAGACTGGCAAGGATGCTCCCCCCAAGCCATGGGGCGAAGCGTCGTTCAGCGGGGTTGCCAGGCGCATGGATTTTGAGTTTTGACTGAAATTCGAGTTAGACATCCAAGTCGAGGCGTGATAACACAGTTGTAGACGTACGTGGATCCCACCGGCGAGCCGCATAAGCTCGTTGTTGATGCGGTCGGCCATTCCAGGGATAAGCGAATTCCCGCCAGTCAGAACCACATTGTTTAACAATGCTGGTCGAAGGTCAGGTTCCGTCGCATTCAGGCAGGCAGAAATGAGCATGGGAAGTGTCGGTGGCAGCTGAGGTGCACTCTGCTTCAGCAAGGGATGTGTTAATACCCCATGTAACAGGAAATATGTGGTGACATAGTGTGTACTTACGCCAAGGTGATGATGGCTAAAGTACACCTCTCCGGGGACGAACCGTTCACTCGAGAAGACCGAGTTGAACCCTGTTGGGAACTCGTAGTGTCGGGCTGGGCGCATTGCGGCATGTCTAAATGCAATGCTCGTTGATCGTACAGTCACGCGGCGGACACAATATGCTTACTGGTCATTCCAACCTTGGTCCAAGACTCCAACACATCCGTTTGACCATTCTTCAACCTCTCGGTTTTCAGCCCAGGACAGCCACGTGGCTGTCGTTCCTTTTTGACGGTCGAGGCGGGGAGTAAAATTGGGTGGAAGATTCAAGTCTACTGCCTGCCGGGGGCAAGAGTTGAGTTATATGCCAAGACCACCTAGGCACTACCATACCTTCTTGGCGGCAATAAGCTGGTGAGGCGTAAGCGCAGCGCCGGGTCGTCCATTGTTGGGATTGCCAGACGAGAGGATAGTGAAAGCAGTCGTTTGAGCGAGAGGGGGGAGGGGGGACTGGGCAATACCTGGAGAGTATCACTGTTTGATCAGAAGTAGCGGACGGCCACAGCTCGAGGCGCACCTTTTCGGAGCACGAACCCGTCAGAGACAGGTACAACACTTGCCACGGACTTGCCAATATCAATAACAAGCGCCGTGCCTTTGCCTGCTGCGAAACTTACATTGCAGGGTCAGCATAGAAAAAAGTAGCAAATTGCTGGAGACTTACGCGCTCAGTACCCCATTATTAGCGATGTAGAACGCTGGGGCATTAAATTCTTCGAACAAGATCTCGGCCATCCTCTCCCGATTTGCTTGGGTATTCCATGCAGGCTCCGTGACGAGAATAGGATGCTCAGATGCGTCGCAGCGCAGTGATCTGCTGATTGCATGGTTTACGATTGCAGGAATTGGTGTCCAGTCATAAACTACCCAATCAAGTGAGCATTTTAAAATATTGAGGTGTACATGACGCGGCAAATCACGCACACAAACTCACCAATTCCGTTCTGAAGAGGATTGCCAACCTCCATTCCTTCGCGCCACAAACTTACACCCTCGTCGCCCAAATGTATCCTCACTTCCTTGTTTGCTTTTGCAGCCTCCTCATCGTTTGGATCGGCGCCTTCCGGAGGGCTATAATGGGTGGTGTAGCCGAACGTTGTTGGGAATACTGCCTTTGGCACGTCGTCTCCAGCATACCCTGCACGCGTCGTTGACGTGCCAATGTCCAGTACGAGCGCCGAAACCTCGTCTGATATAATGAATATCAGCGAGAAAGTGACAATTTTGTGGTCGCTCACCTCCTCCGTACGCTACCATCTTGTGGTCGAGTGCGAGTGTAAAGGCTGTCGGTGAAGAACACAAAGGCCGACAGCACAGCCACTCAAGCGCTAATCTAAAGATTTTGGTCTGCAACTTGATTTTTCCACTTGACTTTATTAGTCTTGTCTTATGGCGGCCAAGCACAACACCAATGGCCCTACGGCAACGCCAAACGCCATGGAACCAAACGGTAATGGGAAGACGGATACCCGGAAGCGAAAGGAGATGGTAGAGGCGGATAGTGACGACCAGGATGGGCAGCTGAGAATAACTCTCGAAATGCCGAGCGATGACGAGGCCGAGAACGACGCAGGGTCAGAGAGCGAAGGGAGCGACGTTGAGCCATTTCCGGAGATCGACCCAGCAAGTTCTAGCGAGGAGGAAGACGAGGAGGAAGACGAGCCAGATGAAGAAGACGAGGGCAGCGAGACTGAGTCTGAACGGTCAACAAGTCCCATCCCGCTCGGTGGGAAACTCGTTACATCAGACATTACTGGTCAGCCGAAGCGAATATATAGGTCCATCGAGCCCGACTACGATTCAGACTCGTCTACTGAAGATGTGAGTGCGCCATGATTCGCACAGGCTAAATGCTCAAATTTCCTATACAGGACCCGAATCGTATCGGAAACGTCCCTGCTCATTGGTACGACGATATGCCTCATATAGGCTATACCATTGACGGCAAAAAGGTCCTTCGTCCCGCTCGCGGTGACGAGCTTGACAAGTTCTTGTCGACTGTGGAAGATCCTACTTCATGGACATCTGCACTGGACAAATCGACAATGCAGGACACGCAACTTACAGTCCAGGAGCTCGACATTATTCGAAGGCTGCAGCAGGGCGAGAATCCCGACGGAGATTACGACCCATACGAACCGACGGTGGAATGGTTCACTGGCAAGGGGAAAGAGGAGATTATGCCGCTTAGTGCTAAACCAGAGCCCAAGCGACGATTTGTGCCGAGTAAATGGGAGAAGCAAAAGGTGAGCTGGCTGACGTTCTTAAGCACCGACGGAGATTGGCTAAATGCTCGCTCTACAGGTGATGAAGATAGTCCGTGCCATTCGAGCCGGACGTATTATTCCCAGGAAACCTACTACGTCCGAATCTGCACCACGATTCTATTCTTTGTGGTCTACTCCTGCCTCCGACCATCCTGCACCCCTTCCCGCGCCCAAGCCTGCACTTCCAACTACCGCCGAGTCCTACAATCCTCCCGAAGAGTACCTGCCTACTGAAGAAGAAACGGCTGAGTTCCATGAAACAGAAAAGCAAGACCGCGAGCGCAACTTCCTCCCTCAAAAATACAGTGCTTTGCGTTTGACCCCCGCATATTCCCAGTTCGCCCAAGAACGATTTGATCGTTTACTCGATCTATACCTTGCACCTCGTGTACAACGAACCAAGCTCAACATTGACCCAAACTCGCTTATCCCTTCTTTGCCTAGCCCGGCAAGCTTGCGTCCATTCCCCACACACGAGGCGGCGCGGTGCGAGGGAGCTGCCGCGCGAGTACGGTGTGTTAGCGTGAGCCCTGATGGCGCATGGGTCTTGACAGGGGACGAAGGAGGAGTGGTTAGGTTGTGGGAGATCCTAGTTGGGAGGGAGGCTGCAAAATGGGCCTTTGAGGGCAGGATTGGGGCGGTTGCGTGGTCTCCGAGGACAGATGCGAGTTTCTTCGCGGTAGGAGTGTGAGTTCCCGTCTGTCTGATTGGTGCCTAATTAACGCGAGGACACAGCGAAGATGCGATTCATTATCTTATCCCTCCGTTTATCTCCCCCGGGATACATGCGCTAACCACTTCGCTGCTGAATCCCGCGAACCTGCCACCCCGACCCGAGTCATCATCTCCGTCGCTTAAATGGGTTGTCACCCCCGCAACATCAACTGCGCGCGCAACTAAAGCGTCCTCGCATTCGTCGCCTGTACTGACTGTGTTGCTCCCTGCGGGGTCTGGACTCCCCAAGCAGATTGTGTTCCACCGAAAAGGAGACTACCTGGCATCAGTGTGTGAGTCCCCCGGGCGTGTTCCATTGTACGTGTGACTTATGTATAATGATTCAGCGGGGGGCGAGAGCCAAGGCGCAGTATGGATACACCAGACCAGCAAGCGGCATTCACAGGCTCCGTTCCGCAAGGTCAAAGGAGCGGTTCAATGCGTGTTGTTCCATCCACTGAAGCCGCACTTCTTTGTTGCCGTAAGTTGGATATTTAATTTAGATGTCTGAAAATAGTAACAGGTCGTATAGACACAAAGATACGTCCGGCTATACGACTTGGCCGCCCAGAAGCTGCTCAAGACGCTCATGCCTGGCATTCGATGGATCTCGAGTATGGACGTGCACCCCTCTGGCGATCATATCATCGTGGGCGGCTACGACCGAAAACTTTGCTGGTTCGATCTCGAGCTGAGCCAAAAACCGTACAAAGTCATGCGATACCACACAAGAGCAATCCGGACACTGCGCTTCCACACGACGCAGCCGCTGTTTGCCTCTGCGAGCGATGACGGAACGATTCAGGTGTTTCATGCGCGGGTGTACAGCGACCTGATGACGGACCCCCTGATCGTGCCGCTGAAAGTGCTGCGTGGCCACAAGGTCGCAGACGGTCTTGGTGTGCTTGACGTAGCGTGGAGCGAGCAGCTGCCGTGGCTGGCCAGCGTGGGGGCGGATGGGAGTATGCGGGTGTGGTGCAACCAGTGATGAATATGAAATTTGCCACGTGGGGGTATAAAAGGCCGTGCGCAGAGACTGCTTAAACTTACCCACCACCGTGGCCCCTGTTCACCGTTTCTTTTCTCTTGTCCTTGCCGTGCCTTTTTGCTCTGAATACGATAAACACACAAAAAAACTATTTTCCAGTGCCGTCTAATTACCACCGCACCCAGCTGCCGTGCCCGTCTGTTGTCTTGCCCCTCGACGCTCAGTTGCCTCCATTACTTCCTACTTTTCCGTGCTCAGCCGTCGAGCTTTTTCCTTCGTATACATTGTGCTAACAGCCTATCGACCCTGTTTATATTTTTACACCTGGTTACCCGGCATCACCGCAACCCTCCCCCGACACTCGTTGTATCCTGAGCGTTCGCTCCGCTATCGCTTCCGCCTCTGAACCACTTGGTAGTTTTCACTTCGTCATGCAGCCCCACGGCAACAACCGCGCCTCCCTCCTCGCTAACCTCCGCACCGGCGGCGTCCGTTCCGCCTCTGGCGTCAATGTCCCTCACACCGCCGCCCCCGGCGGCTCCTTCCAGATCCCCCGTTTTGCGTCCCAGGCACATGGTTACGGCAACGGAGCGATCTACGAAGACGACGAGGATCTCCTGGCCGCTCAGATGCAGCAAATGGCATTTGGTGGGAATAGCGCCATGGGCCCGCGTGGCATGATGAATGGCGCCCCGATGACTGCGTCGCTTGCCGATCCCAATCGGTTCCAGCAGCAGCAACAGCAGCTGATGATGATGCAGATGCTCCAAAACCAAGGGGCTATGGGTGGCGGATTTAATGGTGGGTAGCCTCAGGCTGCTGCATGTTTTCCATGCTGATTGTGCGTCATTCCAGGTGCCCTGGGTGGCTTGAACGCTGAGCAGCAGGCATTGCAGTTGCAGCTCCAGAACGAGATCTTGATCCTTCAGGTAACCACAAATGAATCCATTCAATTGCGGCTGGCTCACTCCTTCTGGCAGGCGAAGCAGCAGCAACAGCAGCAACAGTTCCAGGCCCAGATTCTCGCCCAGGCCCAAGCCCAGCAGGCTCAACTCCAAGCCCAGCTCCAGGCTGCACAGGCTGCCCAGCAAGCTCAATCTGGTCTTACCGGCTCCCGTTTGAATCCGGTGATCACGCGCCGTGTCTCGGCCGCCAACGCTGCGGTACCATCGACTGCTGGCCCGCTCACGACGACGTTCAACCTTGGCAATGGACCTTCCCCACGCCGCGCGATGTCCATCGATCAGGATTCCGGTATCGTGCAGCCTCCCATGACGGCCGGTCTAGGCGGACGCTTTGGCGCACGTGCGCCAAGCCTTCCTGCGACAACTGGACTTAACCCGAATGCGGCTGCTTTTTCGCTCGGTCCCCGGGTTTCGTCGCCCATCAAGGAGAAGTCGGAGGATCAGTTTGAGCGGGAGGGACCAGCTCCGTCCAGCAACACTCTGACCGCTACGTATGCCTCCACCACGGTCCTCAGCGGTGGCAC
The DNA here is from genome assembly GCA_019616945.1 of Ceratobasidium sp. 414. Taxonomy (NCBI): domain Eukaryota; kingdom Fungi; phylum Basidiomycota; class Agaricomycetes; order Cantharellales; family Ceratobasidiaceae; genus Ceratobasidium; species Ceratobasidium sp. 414. The sequence continues at coordinate 177,666 of WSTK01000007.1, read as the reverse complement.
CCCTCTCGGAGCCCCGGCTCAGGGGACTCCTACGGTGAATGCCTCTCCTAGCAAAGCCAACACAGCGCTGTCCTGGCGTCGCCCTTCAGCGACTGCCAACACTACTTCTCCGCCAGGTCTTACCCGCCAGTTGACATCGAGCCCCCCATTCCGTGACCAGTCGCCTGTTTCGGCTGGCTCCCGCGACAACAGCCGAGTGCGTCCACAGCCGCTTCGTTTCAATTCGGGGTTTTCGAGCACCGTGGAGCCCGCGCAGAGTGCTCCTAGCTCCCCCGAGCCGGATGTTGTTGCTACTAGCGCAGACGGGGTTCAGACAATCCTGGTTGACAACGGCCATAGCACTGGAAGTCGCAGCCCTGTTTCCATCTCGCCAACTACCCCCGTTGGGGGCGAGCCCCTGCCGTCGTCCCGTGAGGAAGCTTCGAAGCGTCTCTATGAGGGCCTCGGGCTGGGTCGCCCCATTCCCGGCCAAACCCTGAGCCAGAGCCAGATTGGATCCAGCGCGTCCCTTGCAAGCTTGAGCGGCACATCGACCCCGGTTCGCGCGCTGTCCCAACCCATGCGCCAGCCTCGCGGCCCTCCAACCGAAGTGAGCGAGCTCGGGCCGCGCAATTTTGCTTCGCGTGTGCGTTCCAAGGCGATCGGTGGACTCGAGGCTATGATAATGGCTCGCAACCGCCGCCAGGGGGTCGACGTCGAGGCCTTTTGAGTGTGGGAGAATTCGGGAGAGTAAATTTGACGATCATTTTCGCTGTTTCGGCTCAAGGTATCGGTGTATTGCGACAGGAGTGAGGCGCCTATGAAGTACTGGGAGGACGCGGCGCGCCTCCCCCGGTTGTAACTTTCTAGGCGTGAATGCCACAGAGCATTGCAGCGCGATCCTTTGCTTTTTTTTTTTTATCCTTCATCCCCTTTCCCCTCTGCCTTCCTTTACACCCCCAGTTTTAACTTTCTACCCAAATAGGCTGCTTTAGCGGCTCTCCTATCATTTCACTTGTTGTAACTTTTTTGTTGGATTTGGTCGTTTTCTGATTGCTGTAGTATCATCCGCAAACGGTACCTTGAATTGGTCGCCGCGTCTACTCTCCCCTTCTTGTTGCCTCTCGTCACCCAAGGACATATACTGTGTTATGCCCCCTGTCCCCTGAATTATCACGGCTGTTTCGGCTTTTTTTATCCAACTGCACTCCTAGTTTTACTGAAGTTGCGAGCGAAAGTTATGGATGTGATAGACAAATGTGTAGATTTCAGGTGATAAGTCATTTCCGTGGGGTCACCGCGTGATTGCATGTGTTTCTGGAATAATTAACCGGATCCTCCGAGGCTGACCACCACAGCGACCCTGTCATCCTTGCACGATGGCGACACCCAACGAGCAAGCAGGCGAACGAGCACCTCTCCTTCCTTCGTCGCACATTCCCAACACCAACGGCTTGCCTCACGCCGACAGCGATCACGCCCCCGAACAGGATAGGCGAAAGCACGATGTCGTAAAGCTCACGCTTTCGAGCGTGCTCACCCTACTTTTCGTTTCAGCGATTGTTGTAGTCGTGACATTCCTCGAGGAGGGTATGCCAAGGGATCCCGAAAAGGCTGCGTTGGGAGTACTGGAGAACTCGCCGATTATAGTGAGCTGTCGACGTCTGTGTCGTGTGCGATCAACTTAAACCGTTCTTCCCCGGTAGGATGGCCATATTGATTTACCTGAGCTCGTGCGCGTGGTGTACAAGAACAATATCTCATCTTTTGACCTGCGAGAGCGCATGCCTGCTCATGTAGACATCCCACGCATGAGGCGGGGTCGTGTGGGAGGTTTCTTTTGGAGTGTATATGTGTCTTGCAAGGTACGAATCATTCTCTATCCGGTAGACTCTAACCCCGTCACGACGTGGCCATAGGATGATGGGCCGGATTTCTTGATACCCACGAATCGTGTCAGGTACGGTGATGCTTGGCTTGCATTATCACGTCCTTATATCACCTTGATACATTAGGGATACCCTGGAGCAGATCGACGTCTCCAAGTTGTTGATTCAAAAGTACTCCGACGTACGCCATCTCCCCTACATTCTATGGACCCAAGGTTGATCTGTGCGAAAGACGTTCATGCTGGCTACGAACGTAGCCGAGATCAAGGAAGCCTTCCGAGTGGGCAAGATTGCATCCTTAATAGGAGTCGAAGGGTACGCCTCACCTTGTGCTTGTATTTGATTCTCAAATACCAAGCTGCTCGTGCATTCACAGAGCACACCAGATAGGCAACTCGCTCGCAGTCCTCCGGCAATACCAGGCGATGGGAGCGCGTTATTTGACTTTGACGCACTCCTGCAACAATGCATTTGCCGACTCTGCTGGGATATCAATCCCCGTTCCACCCACCCATGGAGGTTTAAGGCAAGTACAGCCCAGCTTCTACTGGCACATTATTCACGATGCACACTACTAGCAAATTCGGAAAGGAGCTTGTACTGGAGCTTAACCGCCTTGGCATGCTCGTCGACATTTCGCATGTCTCGGACGATACAGCTGCCCAGGCTCTTCAACTTAGCCGCGCCCCTGTGATCTTTTCTCATTCGTCTGCACGTGCAGTGCACAACGTACCTCGCAATGTGCCAGACTATATCCTGGAGATGATTGGCACGGGAAAGGGCAAGAAAGATGCTGTGGTCATGGTAAACGGCTTCATTGTCTTTTTGTGACATGCGGGAACTGAAGAGGAACACCTTTAGGTGAACTTTGCGTCAGGTTTCGTTGCAAGGCCCGGGAATGCCACGGTTGCGGCAGTTGCAGACCATGTGGAGCACATTGGCCGTATCGCTGGACGCGAACAGTACGTACACGACTACTTCCAAGCTATTGGTAAACTGATGGCTTTATCTAGTGTCGGTATTGGCAGCGACTATGACGGAGTTTCTTCTACTCCAGTAGGCCTGGAAGATATCGCGACATATCCAGCCTTGGCAGGTCTATTTTAAGTGTTCCTGATATTATGGTCTAATTCTGGTTCTTTTCAGTTCACCGAACTTCGTCGTCGTGGTTGGTCGCGTGTCGAACTTGCAGGCCTAGCAAGCGCGAACTTGCTGCGAGTGCTTCAAGGGGCAGAGGCGGTAGCTCGCCAAATGGCACATATTCCACCAAGCATGGCTCGATACGAGAAACGAGACGACTTGTAATGGAATACACATTTGAAACCTCTGAAACCAAGTATCGTCTACATGTTCACGACAATCATTATGTTGGGATTCGCGGCGCATACAACCAGCCTGCTACAGTCTACATTTTAGATCGGGTCGTCTAGGATTGATTTTGAAGTACGTGTAGGCAGCTCTCAACTACGTCTGCTGCATGATCTACCTCTTCCGCTCTAACGTTCAAGCTCGGGACAAGCCGCACGGCGTCTTTGCCCGCGGTGAGCAATAGTACCCCACGCTCTCGTGCAAGTTTTACCAACTTGGCCGGGTCTTCCGTCTTTTTGAACGGAAGGCCACGCAGAAGGCCTCGACCGCGTGCAGGGCCGGCCAGGATATCTGGGAACATTGGTGGCAAAGCAGCTAAACGAGCATCTAGCTGTTGTGCGACCTTGTGGATATTCGAGATAAATGAAGGTTCCGAGAGGCGGGACAGAACGTGATGGCCGAGTCGGGTTGCAATAGGAGATCCTCCAAAAGTGGTCCCGTGAGAGCCTTGAATGAACGAAAATTTCAGTCCCACAAGTTCAATCACATAGTAGTGAGAAGGACTAACCAACTGTCATGGCTTGTGCAATGTTATCTCGTACAAGGATCGCACCGACAGGGAAACCATTCGCGAGAGGCTTCGCCATTGTGACGATATCAGGATGGCAGTCGGTTGGTAACGCAGAGTGCGCCCAGAGCTTGCCTGAGCGATACAAGCCACACTGGATACATGAATTAGCTCTTGTACTTGACCATCCATCAGCCAATAAATCAATCACTCACCTGGATCTCATCAAAGATCAATACGGCTCCGACCTCATTGCACCTCTTTCGGAGAGCGCGCAGGAATTCTTCGTCTGCACCATGCACACCACCTTCGCCTTGTACAGGTTCAACAATGACAGCGCATGTGTCGTGGCCAACCAGTCCCGGGATCCCACCGATATCATTGTACTGGCCAACGTCAAAGCCTGGAACCAGGGGTGCAAATGGAGCTTGATACTTGGGGTTCGTGGTTGCGCTGAGCGCGCCCATGGAGCGTCCATGGAAAGCGTTGGCAAAGCAAGCGATCCGAGTCTTGGGAGAGTCCTCCCATTTCCTCCCCTCTTCTGCCTGTGCCCAACGTTCCTTCCCAATCTTTCGCACAAACTTCAACGCACCCTCGTTCGCCTCCGTCCCAGAATTCGAGAAAAATACTTTAGCACCGCCCGGTCCCTCGCTCGAGCCAGCGTCAAACCCGAGCCCCCCATCGCGTTTGGTAAGCCGGACGATTAGCGACGCAAGCTCGCCCGACCACGGGTGGTGGAATGCGTTGGACGTATGAAGCAGCCTGGCCGCCTGTTCCGCAGCGACCTTGGCCAACTCGGTGTCTCCGTGGCCAAGTGCGTTGACGGCGATACCTGCAGTAAAGTCGAGGTATTTCCGGTCTGTCGTATCCCAGACCCACGATCCCTTGCCGCGTTGGAGGATAAAGGGAGGGCGCGCATACGTATTCACGATGTTCTTTTCGATTTCAGCAATGTGCGCCTTTACTGATTGCGAAACAGAAGCGTCGTCTTCGGGATGCGTAACAGAAAGGTACGTCGTGCATGGCTTTTGGGCGGTCAGAGCCTCATCGCCGCGAATAAGTGAAAGTAATAGCTCACCTTTGTGGAAGCAAACCGGGACTGGGCACGGAGCAGGGACCGGGAGGCGCGTGTCACTACGGGACGCATGTCGGCCGCAGAGGAGTAGAATAGCTAGGTAACTTATTTTCAAGCACCAAACGCAAGGCCCAACGAGTCGTTCACTTGTTGCACGATGGTTTGCGGGCCTTTGTTATCGTGAAGACGGAGAACGCGTGGTGGAGATGCCCAGACCCAATCAACAGACAAGGAGCCTCAACTTCACAAGTGGTTGAGATGGTGGTCTCGTCGAGTGCAGATTTCCTCCCGAGTCAAGCGCAGTTCTGAAAGAGAACACGGCGTTCATCGGTCGAAAATATATTTGAAATTGGAATCTAACCATCGGCATTGAAGCCACAAGGGATTGCTAATAATTCCTGCAGAAAAGGATAATGTACATGGGACCCGAACAGAGTCAGCAAGAGCTCAAACCAAAGGCAGCGTTTGCTATGTTTTTAGTTGCTAGCCTCGCTCCCAGATACCGACATGGCCGACTCGGCAGACTTTGAGCGAGAGACTCGTTTAGGACTAGGAGATTTGCTGTCTCGGCGACCACGGGGCGGCGAATCGTCCCGCATGGGTGACGAAGAACGTCTCCGCCTGGGGGGTGATGCCGACCGGGAGTCACGGCCTCGCCGAGGCGACGGGGACCGTGCAGAGCGCCTCGGGGGTGGTGATTTTTCCCTGGAAGGCGACCGCTCGGTACGACGTGGGGGCGAGCGGGATCGCCTTGGAGCATAGGATCGACGAGAGTAGGGGGATGGGGAACGGCGGCGGGGCGGGCTGTGGTCGCGACGGCGGGGGGAATAGTCGCGTGGTGGTGGAGAGCGTCTGTAGGAATCGCCGTCTCGTCCACGGTCCGATCGTGGAGGCGGCATACGAGCTTCACGCTCCCTACGTGCTTGATCCTCCTGACGCCTGCGAAGACGATCACGCTCCTTGCGCTCTACTTCCCACCGCTTACTGTCCTCCTCGCGCTTCAAACGCATCTCCTCCCGACGACGATCATTTTCCTCCCGCTCGACCGCCCGCTGGCGGCGCAACTCCTCCTGCTTTTCCCGATTGAAGGCGTCCCCTTCGACATAGTTGGCCGAGGTACCCAGAGCACGAGCCATCTTGCCAAGTTCTTCTTTCTTGGCGACAGCGAGACCGTGAGTGTCTGATGCTTTAAGGTTTTTCGCCGAAGTTGGTACCGCAGTGGTAATCGTGGCAGTCAATTTTTCGCGCAATTTTGACACCTCTCGCTCTATATCCTCTTCTGGAATGCTAGTAAATCGCCTCGAATAAGCAGACGCTGAGCCACAAAAATTGAACCGACCTACTTGTTTTCCTCCAGCTCCAACTGCAACTCCAAGCAAGCAATCTCAACCTTCCGCAGACGTTCATGCTCCAGGATCCCTGCATCTGGCTCTCTGTGTTTCGGAGGGCCCTGGTCAAATTTGTGCATGTCCTGTTGCGCGTCACGAGGACGCAGGTGCGAGAGGTTGCGGACGACATAACCGTTCGTGCCACTTCAAACTAGGCGTGAGTCCGAGGTAACCCGAGTAGTACTATCCCAACGAACCTTCCTCTCGGCGTAACTAGACCAATTCCGTTGTCTAATGGCAGAATATAAGTAGGGTAGAGTTGATGAGCGCTGCGAGGACTTACACATGCTGGTGGTGGTTGGAGCCAAGGGAAAGCTTAGTTAAGCGCTGAACGCAAGACTGATCACGTGGCCAACCAAACCAATCACAAACCCACCATGTCCCATCACCTCTTCCTCCTCTCGCCAACAGACACACCACTCTATTCACTCACTCATGTATCAACTCGACCATCTGCGCACACGAACAGCGGTCTAAGCTCTAACCTACCGAGTTGGTCAACAAGCGCGTTTGCTGCGACAGCCGCTGCATTATCAGGTACGCTTGGTCCTCTTATATCTTGAACCTATCCAAACATGTGCGCACAGGTGCCTCTTCGAGTGCTGGAGAAAGATCAGTCAACACAACTAGTGGGGCTACACGGGTCATGGGCGGTGGGGTAGACCGCCAGGTGGTAATGATGATCGCCAATGCAAGTTTGGATATTATTGAAGATGTTATGCGGGTGAATGGAGCTATGTAAGCCTGGGCGTGTAGGCTCTCCGCCCTCATCAACTAACGTGTACAGGCTTCCAGGTACTTGAAAGCTGTGGACAAGTTTAATGAGTGGACGGTCTCTGCGTTCATCACACCTGGCAGTAAGTATTTTAATCCGCTACCCAAGACTACTAAACACATACTCGCCTAGACATGAAGTTTGTGCTTCTACATGACGGCAAGAATGAAGAATCTGGGGGAATCAAGAACTTCTTCATGGAACTTTGGGAACTATATGTCAAGGTGCGGCCAACATCATTGCTCTTTGCTTTACATTTAGCTTGGCCTTTAGACCGCGATGAACCCGTTCCACACCGCGCACACATCAATCCGGAGTCCGATATTCGACGCACGAGTAAGAGCTAGTGCAAAGAAATACTTGTAAATGGTGAGTGCTATATTGTACATGTACATAACAACCAACTCGGACTATATTTCGTCAGTAGAGCCCAATAAATAAGCATGCCTTCACAGCTTGTCCCGTTTATCGTACAAAACATAGCTTGGCGAAACGTTCGATATTTGGCGAGCCACTGCCTCTGCACCCTGGAACACACGCAAGAAATTCCTGCTTGCTAACCCATCTAGATCTTCTCGAGACCAGCCTCGTCGTATTAGCTCAGCAAACTGGTGTATGTTAGTAAACGTGGTTTTGGTCAAGACTGGATCCCGAAAACAGACATACCAGCGCCGGATATTTGGAAACATCTTCAAGACCTTCGGGAAAGGCATCCGCTCCATCAAAGTCACTACCAAGTCCAACACTGACAAACGCTCAGCGACCAAAATGAGCAAGAGTAAAAGTATATGATACATACTGCTTTCGGCCAGCAATCCTCCCAATATGTTCCACATGATCGGCAGCATCTGAAACTCCAGCAGTTCCGTTGGGAGCCAAAAAGGCAGGGAGCAAGTTCACCTTTGGCAGTGACAATGCTCAAACCCAATAGAGGCCACACTATTCGGGTAAACTCACCATCACCACCGCGTCCCTCTGACCTTCCCTGGTGCCAATCATTTTCAAGATGTAGTCTGGTACGTTTCGTGGGACATTGTGCACCGCACGGGCCGATGAATGGGACCAAATGACTGGTGCACGACTAAGCTGCAATGCTTGAACGGCTGTTTCATCTGAAGTATGCGAAAGATCGACCAGCATTCCGAGTCTGTTCATCTCGCGTATGAGCTCCCTCCCCAACGGGCTGAAAGACCGTCAGTTCAGACCCAAGTCTTTGCTTGTCCCCGTACCTCAGACCACCATGTGTAGGCGGGATAGGCTTAAAGATTCCGGCTGAATCGGCAAATGCGTTGTTGCATGCGTGGGTCAGTGTCATGTACCGAGCACCAAGTGTGTAATATTGTCGAAGGACACCAATGGAGTTTCCGAGTTGGTGTGCCCTATGAAATAAATTTAATGTAGGGCTAAAACAAACTCGGAAAAAAGGCTTGCCCCTCGACTCCAATCAGCGAAGCAATTTTACCAAGCCGCATGGCATAGCTAACTTCGGTAGCACTGGTAGTTAGCTCGAATGTCTGCGCGAGGTTATGTGAGTCAAGACAAGGACTCTTTTGTCCCGACTTACATCGGAGTATTGTTCCATCAGGAGCCTCGCTACATCGATCTGCTCGAGGGTGTCTCTGCCCAACAACGTGATTAGTATGCCAGCCGGGTTGTCGTGAATTACGTACCTAACTCGATTCGTGGGCTGCATAAAATCTGGGCCAGAATCCTAGTGTTCACGGTAAACAATCGACTGACTCTCTGTACCACGACGCAAACCGCGACTCACTTCACAGTCCACATACACACTCCAAAAGAAACCTCCAACCCGGCCATCCCGCAGACGAGGAATATCGACCTGCGCTCGCATCCTTCCCCTCATATCCAAGTCGCTGAGGTTGTTGCGGTGATAATACCTCACCATAGCAGGCAGGTCTGAAACAGGACTATACATTTAGCAAAGACTAAACCAATGGTACAGAGACCAACTTGCCGATATGGCCGTCCTACGTAACACCGCCAATATTCAAGGTTGGATCCTACCTCGTACTTATAACATACTCACAACTAAAGGCGTCTTCCTCAAAATTTTGAGCGCCGCCCGCTCCGGATCATCTGGCAGCCTATCCATGTACATGACAGAAAACACTACCAAGCCGACCGCAAATGCCAGCGCCATCAGACCAGACAACGCGAACCTCGAGCTAAACTGCTTGGCAGTCGCATGGTGCTCCCCGCCTGTCGGTTGGTCCCCCTCAGACGACTGGCCGACCGAGGTGACTATTATAAGAGGGGTGCGCTCGGACGTGTTGAGCATGCTAAGATGCAGAATGGGCGGAGGGTGGAGTGAGCAATGAGGTCGGGTCCGAACAGGAGGCTACATATCGTGGCGCTAAGCGGGGAGGTCTGGGGAGAGTACGTAATCTGCTTCCATTGACACGAGTCGAATGCCACCAGGAGCTGCCAATTATGGGAATATATCTCAGCGGTTTCAGCAACCACTTGGTCGCGCAGCAAGACATTGCAACGACTTTAGCTAGACGAAACCAACGCACACACGACGTTATAAGGACGACCGAGAGATGCACGGCCCCCACAAGGCAAAATCAAGCCACAACACGGCATGAGGACGAAAACATAGCCACACACAAAGGTCACGCGCTTTCGAGCGTCTTTCAACCAAATCACTCCAACCGGGCATCGACCAACCCGGAAGAACGCTCTACTCACTCGAGAATGGCCCTGGTAGCGATAGTTCTGGAAGAGATACTTGTGAGAGCACACATCCACTCTTAGTCCACTCCTCTCAAGTGCTGCAAGCCACCGGGATCATTCTAATGACGCGGGAGCAAACCTGAAGATTTGCCCATGGCACTTTCTTGGTTCCGGGATGGACCAGTCCCTAACATATCTCACTCCGACTCCGGAACAACATTCCAGCCGCGGGCGCCATGAACCATCGACTCACGATTACCATGGCGTAGGTCTGGCAAATTCCTTTTATCGTAACTCAGAAAATCACAAAAGATGGTCCTAACCGGAAGCAGGACTATTATGCGCTGAAATCGATGCGTTTCAACTCTGTCCGTGCGCATGGTGCCAGGCGTCGACTTGTGCAACTAGGGTTGGCGGACGCATTGTCTGTGGTGCAACACGAGCGCTCCCTCCTAACACACTGGCAGTACACTGATCTGCTGTACCTGGATGCTATGCCTCGAGGTGTTTCTCAAGAGCGACAAGAGACAATATTACTGGTGTAGTTGCTTAGCTAAGCCATCTCTGGGTGTCAGCAACTCACCTCGGTGCCTCCATTGGTCATGCAGGATTGTCCTATCGACGGCATCGCGGGTAGAACGGCCGTGCAATACCACGTTTTCAATTTAATCGCTTCTTATCTTCGGGTACGGGCTGGGCCGAAAGTCTCGTTATGCCTATTTATGAGACCAACCGAAGTTTTTGGGGTACAGTCGACCGCCCCGACCAAGTAACCGAGGTGGTCGACCCACGGTACACTTGCTGTCCAATCATATCAGCAAGATATGTCCGTTGAGCCTAAGGTTGCCTTTGCGGGGTGTGATCGGAGGTCTGGAACGTCCTCGCCTTGGTAGACATAGTGCAGGCCTCTCTACGCACCCACTACGGCCGCCGAGTATTATACGACAATTTCAGGTCAGGTGAAACGACCCGATGGGAACCGTACACCCGCCGCGCTTCTGTCGTATTCCGAGCCTCCTCGTTGCAGCCGCTCAACTGACCAGTTTGGCCCCCGAGCTTGCGCCGTCCCGACCAAATCAATAAAATTAAAATGCGTGTGACATGCACACGGCGCGGTGAGATGGTACAGGGGGTTCTGATGGCTATATGCGGTGGATTGTGTCCCGAGGAGAGGGAGTGCCGAGTGGCCGGGGTCCGGGTTAGTGTCTTTCAGCCGAATGTGATTGGACGCCATTGTCCACATCGGCCGGTTTCTGGCAAGTATTTAATCGAGCCTCATTCCGACCCACGGCTTTCTCACCACAGCTTCCACCCCCAAGTCAGTCGATCTACTAGTGTTTAAAATCCAAGAATATATTTGGTGAGCTTATACGTGTCCGATTTCTCGCCATCGTCTGACGGTCACAGCCATGCACGGAAATCAAGTTCTCGCGGCGTTGGCCAAGTACAAAACTACATGTTCCTACCTCGGTGAGTACATACTACACTGACCATCTTTTGTCGCTAATGCACATCCTATAGGCCGCACCAAGGTCGCCTCGATGGGCCGCCTTACTGTCAAGGCACGCAGCTGCCCGATCATGAGCCAGGCTCTCGCCTTCCGCTCTGCCGGATACGCTAACTACGCAGGCCGCGCCGAAGTCGATGCGATCCACAAAACCGAAGGTGTCTATCCTGTCCCGACCGGCGCCGTCTGCCCGCACGCCCAAGCCGGCCGCGAGGCCGCTCTCCAGGCGACCCAGCTCGCGCGCGCCAAGAGCAACCCAGCTTCCCCGCCCGCCGGGTGCCCGCACGCTGCCAAGGCCGCCAACGTGGCCGCCGCTGAAGATGCCGCGCACAGCCCACACATCGGGTTCGACTACCAGGCGTTTTACGCTGCAGAGCTCGACAAGAAGCACAAGGACAAGAGCTATCGCTACTTTAACAATATCAACCGCATCGCGCCCAAGTTCCCCGTCGCGCACACCGCCGAGGCGAGCGAGGAGGTCGATGTCTGGTGCAGCAACGACTACCTCGGAATGAGCAAGAACCCGGTCGTCCTCGAGACCATGCAGTACGTGGTATTTCAAATGAATTTTGGCGCACATTTTTTCTCACGTGTGTGCCGCAATCTATTGCAGTCGCACCCTCAATCGTTATGGTGCCGGTGCTGGTGGTACTCGCAATATTGCAGGCAACGGTGCCTTTCACCTTTCGCTCGAGGATGAGCTCGCGTCGCTCCACCGCAAGCCGGCCGCGCTCGTGTTCTCGTCCTGCTATGTCGCCAACGATGCGACCCTCTCTACGTTGGGAGCCAAGTTCCCTGGCTGCGTTATCTTTTCCGACAAGATGAACCATGCGTCGATGATCCAAGGCATGCGCCATTCGCGCGCTGAAAAGGTCATCTTCAAGCACAACGACACCGATGATCTAGAGGCAAAACTCCGCATGTACCCCAAAGAGACCCCGAAGATTATTGCCTTCGAGAGCGTTTATTCGATGTGTGGGAGTGTTGGCCCGATCGAAAAGATTTGTGACCTGGCGGAAGAGTATGGGGCGATTACCTTTTTGGATGAGGTGAGCGCCAGATCTTAATTCGTGAAACCGCCCATATCTTATTGTTGCCACTCAGGTCCACGCTGTTGGCATGTACGGGCCCCGTGGTGCCGGTGTTGCCGAGCACCTCGACTTTGAGGCTCACAAGCGCGCCGGGCAGAACCCCAACCCAATCAAAGGCACCGTCATGGACCGGGTCGACATTATTACTGGCACTCTCGGGAAGGCTTATGGTACCGTCGGAGGCTACATCGCTGGCTCGGCCGATATGGTCGATATGGTCCGCTCCTACGCCCCCGGCTTTATCTTCACGACTTCTCTTCCTCCTGCCATGGTCGCTGGTGCCCAGGCTAGCATTGCCTACCAGATGGAGTTTATGGGAGATCGCCAGCTCCAGCACTTGAACACCCGTGAGCTCAAGAAGCGCTTCAAGGCTGACGGCATCCCTGTTGTCCCCGGCCCTTCGCACATTGTTCCCGTCCTTGTCGGTGACGCCGCCCTTGCCAAGGCCGCCTCGGACTCGCTCCTCATCGACCACAGCATTTACGTCCAGTCGATCAACTACCCGACCGTCGCTGTTGGCGAAGAGCGCCTGCGCATCACCCCCACGCCCGGACACACCCTTGAACAGATGGGTCGCCTCGTCGATGCGGTCAACGAGACGTTCGACCGCCTCGGAATCAAGCGCGAGGCCGACTGGAAGGCCGTCGGCGGTCGCGTTGGCGTCGGCATGGCCGAGGAACAAGTCATCGAGCCCGTGTGGAACGATCAGCAGCTCGGACTTTTGAACGGCACGAGCCCTCGCGTGCTTAGCCACGGCGCCACTGCCCTGCTTGGCGTCAATGGCTTGCGCGCGGCTGCAGAGCGCAATGCCCACCTGCTCGGGCGCCAAGTCATCCCGGGAGTCCCCAAGGCTGGATCTGCGTTTGTCGAGCCTGCAGCGCGCGCATCGTTCCCGATTTCAATTGGCGCTTAAAGGGCCGGCCGGCGTTTTACGAGCAGGAAGAGCGGGTAGATGACGAGCAGAGATGTTGTTGTACGCTTATGGCCTACGCTCTGGTGGGATTTAGGCTACGACTGCCAAATATATATTTTTGCTCGTTCTAGTGTGCACTCCAAGTCTCTGCGCGATGCTTCCCCCGAACATCACTAATGAAATCGTGGTGTTTTGATCGACGTTCAAACATCATCGCACAGGCAGAGCGGGAAGAAGCTGACAACAGCCGGGGGGCAGTACAGCACACGGCGTAGTCGGCGGGTGTGGTGTCAAAAAATCGATTAATTACGAGTCACGCTAGAACGAGAAGGCGATCACTCAGCCACGATGCGTAGGCACCAGAACGCGCTCCTCGCGTTTGGCAAAAGACGAGTCGTCGAGCGCAGTAACGGAAGAGGGGTCGCTGCATCATATGATAGATCTTATCGTTCATTTCGGGATATAGTAGACGGCGGGACCCAGGCGCTGACCCAGTGTGCATCGATCAGACCGCATCGGGAGCACTCTGTCTGAATCGGGGCGGGGTATGGCAGCAATTGCACCTCGGGCGAGCGAAACGCAGATTCATTCCAGGAGACACATACAAAACTGCCTGTTGAGGAACTCATACGGTTGTCCGTTCAGCCGGATTCGAAGGAGCTGATGGTTGTTGGAAATGGCAGGGAAGACTTCAGTCTCCCTTTGCTGGCTCAGAGTGTCTAGGCTATTAGGAGAAATGGGACAGCTGCACCGGCCTGGCTGCTCATAAAATGCGTGCGGACGACGGTTCGACATCCGGCAGTGTACTTCCCTCCCTCATCGAGTGTGCCAACTCGCAGGCCTCTTTCCTCTATCCTCAAGCCGGTGTGTGTCTCTGGGCTTTTGGTTGGAGCACTACTGACCCTCCTGGATGACAGATCGCAGTACTCCACACGATGATCAACTGGTCAGACCCCCAAGTCATCGCGGCGCAAGCTGGCGCCTTTGTCAAGATTTTGCTCGTCCTGCTCGGCATGTATGCCTGGGAGGTCCTCAACACCATGACCTTTGACTACAACTTGCTCGTGAAATGGAAAGACTTCAAGGTAATTTCTTCTGCTCATTCAGACCTGGTTTGTGTTCCCGAGTTCTGATCCACGTTGTCGATCTTGCGGTGGGTAGTGGCCGATGGTGAGTGCATGCTTCTTTTCAGCCCACTACAGCGACCTAATCCCTTTCTTCTGCCCAGAGCGTGTACTTTATCTGTCGATATTCCATCCTTCTCGCATTGATTATGCTCAATGTGGCGAACAGTATCACCTACAAGCTCAATTGTCAGAGTGAGAGCCTATTCAACACTTTTTTCAGACCGCTTTACTGACCACTGCGACTCTAGTCTTTTACACTGTCATCCAAGTGCGCATTTACCCCAATTCAAGCAACGCCTCCTAACCTTCTCGCCCTTAGCTATTCGGAAATATTGCCATTGGAACTTCTTCAGCCCTACTGATGCTGAGAGCGTAAGTCGTGACGTTACTCTTCATCACCCCTCACAAATTTGACAAACCCTATCTAGTATTGCAATCTGGTCCCGCAATGCGTACATTCTTATAGGCCTGCTGACCGTCGCGCTGGGTCACTGGGCAATCCTATTCCTTGGTGAGCCGCCAGCCGTGCGCCAAACGAAGCCTTGACTTACTCGCCTTGAAGGTGTCATATCCGTTCGGTCAGCATGGGAGCCCACAGTGAACGTCTGCATTGTTACAGGCACCTCGACTACGCTCTTGCGATTGGTATATGGATACAGTGAGCAACCCCACGTCCCTTGCCTGCCGTGATTCTCGTCCTGATTACCACTTTAGCTATGACATTTGACTTGATGGTGCTAGTCGTGTCAACGGCCGGCTTGCT
Source organism: Ceratobasidium sp. 414 (assembly GCA_019616945.1). Lineage (NCBI taxonomy): Eukaryota > Fungi > Basidiomycota > Agaricomycetes > Cantharellales > Ceratobasidiaceae > Ceratobasidium > Ceratobasidium sp. 414. Next base: position 162,586 of record WSTK01000007.1, on the reverse strand, counting down.
TCGCTCGGGAGGAAGGCAAGGGTCCGATCTGTGGAAGTTGTTGTTCAGGGATGGGATCGTCTACTTTTTGGTGGCCTTTGTGGGCAACGCCATCGCGTCGGTAGGTGGTTCTATCTTCGGCAGCCCTACGTATATGGCTGATCATCGTCGGGTTCAAGGTGTTTACTATTCTGCACTTGAATGCTGCGTAAGTCGGAATCTGCTTTGCCCGGCGAGATGTGCTGACTTGGTGAAATAGGATGGACATCATTTTCACTGTCCCAGCTGCTACTTTCAGCTGCATCGTCGCGTGCCGTGCCGTGCGTCGATTGTCCGAGTGGGCTCACCAGGACGTCTATGTGCAGTGGGTACCCGACTCTTTCCTCGACCGATGATCAAGTGTTGATGTTTTCTTTACTAGTTCGCGTTCTCGCAGCAATGCTGGGCCGGCTGCTCGCAAACCCGAGCCTCAGCGGCCGGGTATCCAGATTACAATGGAGACCTATACGGCGTACGTTGATGCTTGCATGCTCCTACAAATACCCGCTGACGCCGTTCCTACTCGATAGTCAAAACAACGACGCATTCTACCAAGTCGAACCACCAGTCCAGCCTACTACCGTTGACCTCGAACACGGCCTATCCAACTCTGACGATGAGGTAACATCGCAGCACAAGAACTCGTCCCAGAAGTCGATTGCCCCGCTATGACGAACTCCACGCCGCATATAACCTAGTTCTAGAGCGTATCAAGTATCTTATTCTTTTGATTTTAGTCGGACATTTTCGTTCTTGCTCCTTTTTGCACTTGGAACATTTCCTGTTTTGTTGGGCCTCCTGATACTCCGCTCGCTCCAGTCTTGATACCTTCGTTTGCTTATCTCGCGTGCCAACGGCGCGCGATTCAAATACTGTAATATATAGCTTGCAGAAATTCCTGGTATACGATATAGTTTCCTGAGAGCACGAATTAGCGATCGATCTCGGTATAGCCATCGTTGGTTCATCTCCTGTCAACGGTGTTAAGCATACAGCCCCCGCAATTGGCGTTCTACCTCTTCGGGCGTCAGTTTGATATCTGTGCATGCGTATTAGTGCGTTTGAAAACGACAATCAGCCCGGCACGTACACTTTGACGGATCTACCAGGCAGGCACACGTTTTGTAAATCATCCACAGAATGACTATGGCGCACAGGACTCACTCTTACTAAACTCTTTGTCCCGGTGTTTTTGTGTGAATCGCTGGAGTGCAGGTATGACCAAGCGGACAACCTCTTCTTGCAGTTTTTCCTTGCCCTCCGAGTCGTCGGCCAGGACGCGGGCGTAGCGATGTCGTTCGGCCACTTCTTCGAGCGCTTCAAAGAACCTGGCAAACTTGTCCTTGATGCCTGCTTTTTTGTCCTTGATGTCATCTGTGAGGCATCCTAACAGGGTTGTAAAGTTGGTATCGAAATACGCGGCCTGGAAATGATCGTGGTCCTATCAGTGCACGAATTCGTCTAGCCGAGGGCGAGCCTACTTTTGAACTCCGGAAGCTCGAGTTGAGCGCCTCTTGTGTGGGACTTGACAGCAGGTCGTCGATATTGGACTGGGGAGCGAGCAACACTCTGTCCCGAATGTACGACACATTGTTGAGCATGAATATCGCTGTGAGCGCGGGTCGCTTTAGGAACCGGGATATGGTCGTGAGTGTCGAGACGAGCGCCGATATGATATCGTCTGCGAAAATGACAGGGTTTAGCTCGGGGATTTCACAAGCTTTGAATAGACTTGCATGTAAAGTGCTCAAGGATCACGCGTTCTGGTTCGTTGGACTCTTCGATCCGAGTCTTCGACCCAGGAATCATGCCCTCGCCCATTCTCCAGTTTCCATCTCCCAGAGTCATCAGCATTGAGCTCATAGCATCCGCGACAGCCGGGATCTGCTCTAAATAATCAACGGCCTGATATGGTGGTGCCCATCAGCACAAGTACCTGTAAATCAGGCGTAGAAGGGACTGACCAAAACGGTGACGTCCGCGATCCCCGTTCCAATCTCACCGCGGCCAGGCGTAGCTGTCGGCGGTGACATCGCCGGTGTCTTGATCTCGAGCAAAAGTTCGGGAAAGCTTCGTATGCAGACGCCTCGGAGCGCATGAATACCAGTGCTCAGGTCGTTGTCCTTTCGACCAGTGCGTCGGAGCATGATGTCTGTGTATTGGTCCTGTGCTTCAGAGAGAGACGAGTAGATCGCCAGCGCCATGAAGATGTTGTTTTGGAGGTTTCGTTTGATTAGGGAGCTTAGGTTTGATAGCGATGAGGTGAATGCAGTGACCAGCGGGCGAGTGATAACTTCAAAACACTCCTTGAGCGAGTCTCGTCCAGTCAATATAGCGCAGCGTTGCAGAGCCTTGTGCTCTGCCTAGGGACTTTTCAGTAAAATGAAGTTTTAGGGCATTTGATGTACTCACATCTGCAAGGAGAAGCATTCCATTGACCCACGTCCCAAACTCCTGCCCAATAGCTACTCTGTCCGTCTCAGTGTCCGCTGCAGCCAGTATCCTTCTTATACCCCCATCCACAGATTTCTTGCACCACTGGCTCCGCATATCTGCATATCCGGCTTGGGCTTGCTGGATCACGACTAGTATAGCATTGCTACCAGGATGTGAGGGATGGGTGGTGGGGGTTGGCGATTTGCGCAACGCATCGACGACGGGTGTTATCTTGGCAAGGATTGTCTCGTCAATGGTTGGGAACTCTTCCGAAGCGTTCAAGTAATTGGTGGGGTCAATCGCTGGATAGGAAGTTGCTTCGGCGACGAGTTTCGTGTAGAGTTGACAAAGTTTCTTTGCTCCAGTCTCGACAAGACGCGCCTGTAGCAAACCGGCCATGATGAGTTAGTTTCATCGCTTACGTATATTGGCCCGGGTTTACTCACTGTCTCCTTGGCCCGGGGGTCACCACTCTGGAATGCGATGTTGGCATTCAGCCGTTCGAGAGCATCAACATAGACGTGAAGCTCTCCAGTTTTGGGCCTAGAGTAGCATACTTGTAAGGGCCTGTGGTGTGATATATATTAGTGTCAAAATACCCTTTCATGACTAGGTTCTCCTCTGCTACAACGTCTTGTTTTTCGCTTGCCATGGCATTGATTGACTCCATCGTCCGGTCAATATCTAAAGTAGGGTATCAATAACGGGCACACCGCAATGGGTTCAATCGCTCGCGCACTTGTAGCAAGTCGTGAGAGTGATTGGGTCGCAGTGTGCAGTGGCCGGATGGTTTTCTCTAGCTTTACTAGACGCGAGTCAAATTTGGCAAGAATTCCTAGAGAAAAATATAAAGAGGTGCCAGTTCTGGCTTGCCATACACGCTCACCAGTCATCTTCCTGGATATGTCCGATGTCTTTTTGAGATGTTGCTCAAGCTTTGGAGATGGAAATATCAGGGCAGAGCATGTTTATGAAACGACACCGTACTTACTAGCTCAATGTCTGCCATTTCATCTTCCATGTCTGTAGCGGTGTCGCGGGATACAACAACAGTGGTTTATGGCTTGTTCACGCTCAAAAAGTCCAACGGTTGGTGGAATAAATTTGTATTAGATGTGAACTATTATACCGCGACCCGAGAGTAGTTTGTTGTGACACAAGGCTATAGTCGTGCAGGGCGGGATGGTCGTCAGCTGTTGCCCATTCCTGGCGGTAATTATCACTATTTGCCATGATCGGAATCGAATCCATCACCGAGATGATCTTGACCACACCACCCTTGTGACTTCGACAGACTCCGATCCACGCGTTAGAGGTCTCGACTATCTGGCTGTACACTACCCGCTTAGAGGTTTGGCGATGCCCACACCGCGCGCAAAGCACTTTGTTTCTCTTGGGTTGTTCATCTTGGATGAGTTTGAATTCCTGGACACTGACGGCAAACCCACTGGGAAAACTCAGGCGATACAGGTGAGCCGTTCTCGTACCCGATGTTTCCATAGAACTCAATCTGCCTCAATCTAGATAGGGGGCGGAGGGACATACTCAGCCATCGGGGCACGTATCTGGTATGACCATTGGGAAATGATGGTTGTTGCACCATGCTGATTCTACAAGGTTACCGGCCTCAGCTGTAGGCCACTTTGTCGACCGCGGAGCCGACTTCCCAGCCTGGGTTCAGCAAGAGCTTGACCATTATGGTTCAGACATGTCGCACTTTCGGGACCAGACCATAGCACAAACTACCAGAGCAGTGAACCGCTACCATGGAGAACTTAGAGAGTGAGTGATCGGTTTATATCTGGTCAGGTTATGTTCCAAACAAGCTTGCAGTTTCGATTATCTGACACCTCGTATACGATTGACACCCAAGGACCTCCCCGGAACACCTCTTGAATCGCCCAGCCAGATTCACTTTGTCTGTTCGCCCACCAGAGCTTCCCAGATTATGCACGATGCGGATACGTATGGGGCGGATGGTTGGGTACCGTTCACGATCTATGAGCCTATTCCGGTATGTTATCGCCCCTGCAACCTTGCTGGACGAACTATCAAACTTTCATCTAGTTCTGCTGCGTTCCTGAAGAACTTCCAGCCTTGAAGCGCATCCTCAACCGAATCGACATCCTAAGCCCAAACGCCGAGGAAGCCCTAGGTCTACTCTCCATTGATAAGGCTGAAGAGAACACACCCTCCGTAATTGAACACGCAGCGGCAACCTTCCTTTCGTTTGGCATTGGCAAAGATGGTTCAGGTCATGTCGTTATTCGATGCGGCGCCCTTGGCGCATACGGTGCCACGTTGTCGGCTGGCAAAGTAATAGGCTGGTGGGTCCCTGCGTACTGGACAGCCGAAGATGGCGGTGTTGTTGTGGACGTGACTGGTGAGCGAATTTGTGAAATACAAGGTTTATTGACTGGCTCATGTTCTGGTGCAGGGGCAGGCAATTCGTTCTTAGGCGGTCTCTCCGCAGGGTTGCTGTTGGCGAATGGCAACGTACAAGAAGGTGTGTCGTTATCCAAACGGCCAGCTTGACGATCCCCGTGTTGATCTGGCGCACAGCCGCTATGTACGCAACAGTTTCGGCTGGGTATACAATTCAGCAAACAGGGCTTCCAAGACTTGAGTACAAACTCGACCCGTCTTCTGGCGAAACGGTAGAACTATGGAATGGGGACTCGCCTCAGGATCGGCTTGCAAACTTCAGGAGCCGCTTCAAGTAGACAGCTAGAGTTCAGGGGAACAAATTAATTAGACCAAGGTATCCACAGAGAATACATACATGTGTTCAAATACATGAATGAAAACAGTTGGTGTTCAACGAACAGGTTGAGTGAGGGAATAGTAGCTAGCCAGGTGCCAAGAGCAGGTACATTCTGACTCGCCACTAGACAAGAGTGATTGCAAGTAGTATGATCTACTGCCCAGCTTGGAAGCGAGCACGGCTGGCCGCGAACAACTTCTCTTGTTCGTTCAATAACTCTTCTTCGGACTTGCCCGACGCCTCAAATTTAGAGGTCTTTTTCTCTCGGTCCTGTGTTTCGTGTCGAGCAATAAGCGGACCGTCAAGGACGAAGTAGTGTCATTGTCGTACCTTTTGGGCCTGTTTGTGGTCTTTGAGCACACCTTCAACCTCTTCGACGTACGACTCGAACCCAAGTGTCTAACGGATGTCGATGAGCATCCACGTCCACGGCGGTCGCAAAAAGCTTACCTTTAATGCACCGACAATGTGTTCTGGTGAGATAGTCTTCTTGGCTTCTTTCTCGCATATCTCGTTTGCCTCGGTCGATATCATGTGGATGAACTCTGGCATAGGATTAGCCCAGTGGTGCACGCAGCAAACAAAGACTGACCGACGCAGCACTCAATGATCAAGTCCCTCGACTCTTTCGAACTCAAAATATCCTTTGGCAGGATCTCTGCAGGCGACCGGGCACAGGTTCAGCCTCAGACAGGGGTAACAACCGCGCAGAAGACACTCACCAGCAATCAGCTTCTGCACCGTCGCCTTGGGCAGAGACAGCTCATCGTCTACCGCCCCACTTGTTCCTTCGTGGTCGGACATTTGGCTACTTTACGCTGTTATACGCGATGTGGGGAGAACAAAATCGTGGCGGGTCGATGATGGTCATTTATCAGTTCTCAGAAGTCCGTGTGCTCGTGTTTGATTTCTTTCCTAATGGGAAGAAGCGCCGAACCTGCCACTCCGCGTCGAGCGACCACCATTTGTTAGCTTGTAATGTCCACGGTTTGTTGTGTCCCTGCAAATATTTTCGTGCCTTTCAATAACCCTTTTGAATAGGTCACCCCTGTCAACCCCAAGCCTTTTCTCCAGGAACTCACTGGCAAACCAGTTTTCGTCCGTCTCAAGTGGGGATTAGAGTACAAGGGTTATCTCGTGAGCACTGATGGCTACATGAACCTCCAGGTGAGTATGATTTTGCTTTAAACCGTTTCGTTAGCTCATTGTATACACACCCAGCTCGCCAACACGGAGGAATTCGAGGATGGCAAGTCAAATGGCGCTTTGGGGGAGGTTTTCATTAGGCAAGTCCAGCACACTCAAAGACAATGCGTTTTTTAACGTTTCTGGCGTAGGTGTAATAACGTCTTATATATAAGGTATGTACCTACTCTGCTTGCATGGACGGTATAGCTAACCAGACTTGCAGAGAAGCACCGGCGGACACATAGCATCTCCCCACGTTTTTCTACAACGTGTATGTAGTTCAAAACTAAAATCGTAACTTGACCCGTTATTATTTATTTATGGTATAAACTCTTTGGCAAGTATCTCCACGTCTATAAACTTCACTAATCCGTCTGGTGGGGTCCCCAAGTGTGACATGCGCGATTCGCCCCCTCCGATTTGGCACGCCACCGAAACCACATACATACCGGCCCGGTACGACACCAAGAACGACGTGATTTCCCAGCCTTGTGGGACTTTGCCGTCAACCTTGACGGTTTGGTTGAGGACGTCGTACTCGATTCGCGCAAAATCATAACCGACGCCCTCTCCTAGCGCCTTCGTGTAGGCTTCCTTCACAGTCCACATCCTATATAAGCGAAGAAGTCGTGTTGATTCATCCCCCGCTGAGGGTTGCAGCATCTGTTTTTCTCGAGCCGTGAGCTGTGTAGCATGTCAGAGCCAACCGCTTGTGTTCACTGGGGAATGCCGCACCTGTTCCGAGACGAAGTCGACGAACTCATCCATCCTGGTGTTTCGAGGCAAAGCTACCCTCATGGCATCTATCCCTATAGGGTCGCCATCCTCGCAGGCGATGGCTACCATGTCTGAATCGTGTGTTACGTTGTACGACAGTGGTATGGGACTTCGCGTCTGATGAAAATATTAGTGTTTTCTTTTCGAACTTTCGCAGTAGACTCACAATTAATGGCTTTCCATACTCGGTTTTCCCAAACAAGATCTGCTCAAGTGGTATACCCTTTTGCCTCAACCAATACCGAGGGAGCAAGTGACCAAGTAACGACCCTTTTGAACGACTTAGATTGGTTTGGCGGTAAAGGCGACGCTCCCACTCACTCCATGAATCCTCTGGGTGATAAAACCTCCTCAATCGGGTCTGTATATCGGGTGGTAATACTGACATCAATTCGAGCAGATTCTGGGTCAAGTCAGTCAATGGCCATTGATCTTAGTAAATACTTACGTTAGGGCTAATACTATCGCTTTTCCAATCTATGCATACTATATACACATCGTGCATCGTGCGGCTCGCAAAAGTGTTTATTTTGGTCGTTAATTGAAGACTCGGTCAAATGGTAAACCCCGAGCAAAGATCAGGCCCCATTGATGCGGCTCTGCAGAACGTTACCTGACGCCAACCACCATCTAGACCAAATCTAGTTTATCTACACTCTAAACGGCCGCCACGATGCTACGATGGTGTAATGGTCAAGTGGTGAAATGCTTCAAATGCATGGAGCGGACTGCGGACAAAGTGACCGGGATAGCTGGGCCGTTTTTCGTCGGGTTTGCCTGCCTCCTCATGGGGTCCGGGGTGGTGATATTTTGTGAGTTTCTGCCTTAAACTCATGTAATAAACTAAATACAGCTCGCCATTAGTCGAAGTAGTTGCGCCGACTTTGCCTTACCCTCTCATCAGCATCCCAATATGTCTGCTCATTGCGTCCAACCTCTTGGCGCATTATTACTACGTTTGCACTATCCACCCAGGGAGACCTGAAGACAGGATTGGCACAGGAGAAGGTCACAGCTGGAACTGGGCCCCAAAGCGGGGCGGGAGAAACGTAAAGTGGTCTCCAGTAGCGCTTACGACGAGCAACCACGTTGGGCGTGAAGATACAGTGCCCAGATGTGGCAAATGCCAGGGTCTTAAACCAGAGGTGAGCCTGGTCCCCCACCTATTGCAAACATCTTAGAACCAAGTTGTCTATAGCGGACCCATCACTGCCGTGAGTGTGCCTTGCCTTATTGATTGTGTCGACAAAACTACCCCCGCTATTAGGAATTTGCAAGTCTTGCATTTTGAAATATGTGAGCATAAACCACCTTGAACCAGCACTTTTTTATTTATCAGAGAACGTATTATAGGATCATCACTGTCCTGTGGGTCAACATTCTTCAACACGAAACCCAAACCCTAATATCTCCTCGTAGTGTAAGTAGCACCAATAAAAAGTCCGGCGGATTCTTAAGCTTGTGAACTCCAGGGATTAACCAATGTGTAAGTAATATCCACCTCTCATGCGTTGGTTCGCTAACCCATCTCGTTTCTAGGTTGGGCTGCACAACGAGCGGCACTTCGTATTGTTCATGTGAGTTGCGTCTGAAGAAACAGGCTTGTGCTTGACGCGCCCAGCAAGGCTCTACTTCATCGTCTCGACTTTTTGTTTCGTCACCCTTGGCTATACTGAGGTCTGGAAAGCCCTTGATTTTGGGCACACGGTAAGTCTAGCCATTGCGCTTTGGCGAGTTCTGATTACCCGTAGCGCTGGTCCCACTGGACGCCCGAGATGGCATACATTATTATTTATATATTGGCTGTAGCACTCGGGCTTGCGGTCTTTGTCATGCTTCTCTGGAATATCTACCAGATTGGGCAAGGCGTTACTACGGTTGAGGGTTACGACTATGGCTTGTATGCTGAACGGGCGAAAGATCGGGGCGAGGTGAGTCACTTAACTTGGCCAGGAACTACAGCTAAGACGCAATAGACGTTTGTCAACAGCTACAACCTTGGGTTCTTTCAGAACCTTGCATACTTTTTCAACGTAATTCCATCAGGATAGTAAGTCGCACCACCCAACATATCTCGTATGTTCTGACACTTGCTATACAAGCCCGCTTTGGGTTCTGCTGCTCCCTCTGCGTATCGCCCCCTATACGGACGGCTTTGTCTGGGCGAGAAAGAAGGGGTATACGCGCCATGCAGGTCTGCGAGAGGGAGATGAAATGACCGATGATGAGGACTAGCACTTGCGCATAACACTCCTTAGCTCGTTTGTAAATCCCTCAAACATATACAGGAAGTAGCTCTCCATCGACACACACCCGGGCGACTAATACGCTCTCGAGTTAAACTAAAGGTCGCATATAATTTCAAGTCCATTTCAGGCAAATAGCAATGGGCCAACGCAAACTAATTCAACACGGTACTGGGTCATAGTACAACACATTCTTTGAAAGAACAGCCAAGCAGGAAAATTAGAAACGAGAAAAGGAGAAAAACTCTCGCAAAGAGAGGGGGAGGAAAAAATTAGGTAGAACTAGCTGTCTTCAGGCCAACACTGCAGCGTCCCAGAAGGGCGCGAACTGGTGGCTGTCAGCAGACAACCGGGGCACCACGACGCCCACCGACTACTCGACAGATTCTGCCGGCCAATCAACAGTCGCCCCGCGCTGTATCCAACCTCGGCAGACGCCGCGCACCTCAACCAGGCTCGATAAACGTGCGCTCACGGAAGAGGGCGCAGGCAGTCCAGAGATCGATACACGTCGCGACTCCCGGAGCGTCACCCGAGAGAGCTCGACGAGAGGTGATCCTCCAGCGACCTACTCACTAGTCAGTCAATAAAGGGCGAACAGACGATGGAACTTACAAAGTCACGAAGCTACGAGGTGTTGAGCTGCCGAGGCTTTGGGCAATCGCGGCTGGAGAGCGACGGTCGCGCCAGCCCCGTCTTATATACTCCAGCCTTCTGCCAGACAGGGGACACCCCACAGCATATTTACACTCAGCTTGTCAGGCGGTCGGCGAGTGTTCATCCCCCTTTGCATTGAGTCGTGCTTCTTGGTCCAATAAGCCCCGCCCCTTCAATTATATTCCTATTCATCTTCAAATAAGAACTTCCCCTATTGCTGTTGCGCTTGAGCTAAGCGAGGTCGGAGATCCGAGTGTCATTCAGTTGACCACAGCTGAGGACCGGCGATGTTGGATGTGCGTGGCCCGGCCCACCCAATAAATTATTCTAGTTTTTTGTGAGTGATAAATTCCCGATTCGTGCTGTATTTGCGTTAAACCCAAGCAATTTAATGTTCAGTTGGTCGCGGTCTGGTAGTCGGCGGAGCTAAGCCGCCGTCTCATCACGTGAGTTTGTTTGTCTCGCGACACGGGGCAAACGTTGAGCGCCTCCCACCGCCCGCTAACACCTATACAAATGTCCAAGCCAAAGAATCATCTTAGAGATTTACACGCTATTGATTAAAGAGTAAAAACGTATATGCTTATGTGTGTTTGCAAACGCCAACCACCGCTTGGATTCGGCGCTTATTGCAATCCAAGATGCAACCTCGCCTTGCCCTAAGCCGGCTTGCTCGCGGCGTCGCTTTGACATCCTCTAAACCTCGTTACACCCATTCAAGCCCCCTCCTGAATAATGAGGGCACTAAGTCTGCCTTGTATGCCCACAACGGTCTGTAATTTCTTGTCGTGAAATGTTCAAAAACTTGACGAATTTAGTACATCAAGGTGTCTACCCGCCTAGAACCCATTCTTGTGGATCTCTGAACATTGAAGATGCTGGTAAAAGTGTTGTATTGGCAGGCTGGATTCAACCAGCTCGGTACGTTGCCGTGATGTGCGTCTCTACCCTCCAAATTAATTAAATTATTACCAGTGCTGTATCTAAACACGTGTCATTCTTCACCCTCAAAGACGGCGAGGGCCAAACTCAACTCCTATTTCGGTCTCCCAAATCCGATTTGCCAGAACCGTCTCACAAGTTGGAAGATGTGCCTGTAGAATCAGTCGTTTTGGTAGAAGGAAAGGTCGTTGCTCGACCAGGTTCCGCGAAACGAGCAGTAAGTAAAATCTGTAGGAAGTTTTCTCTTTACTTACGTATCCCTTGTGTAGGACACTCCAACCGGAGATGTTGAAGTTCACGTAGACAAGTATACTGTACTCAATACGGCAACCAAGTTGCCCTTTCGAAGTGATGAAAGGTTTGGATTGGTACGCATCTGGTCGACCTGTTCGCTTTACCTATTTGACGTTACTGGTTGCAGGCAAATGAGCAACTACGAGCTACGCACCGCTATCTAGATCTTCGCCGAGACAGCCTAACCAAAAACCTCAAAACCAGAAGCAAAGTTGCTCACATCACTCGAAACTACCTACATGACCTCGGTAAGCTGCCCTACTCTCTCCCTAATCGCACCCCCAACTGAACAGTGTTCAGACTTCACTGAGGTCGAAACTCCCATCCTCCTCAAATCAACCCCCGAAGGCGCACGCGAATTCCTGGTCCCGGCTCGCCCACCCTCATCCAACAACCCAACGACAGACCCACTGTTCTACGCACTTCCCCAATCTCCCCAGCAACCGAAACAGCTCCTAGTTTGTTCAGGTGCAATTGACAAGTACTACCAGATTGCTCGATGTTTCCGAGACGAGGACGGGCGAAAAGACCGGCAGCCCGAGTTTACGCAGATCGACATAGAGATGGCATTTGTTGGATGGGGAGACACGGTTGGTGTGGGAGATGGGTGGAATATTGGAGGGAGAGAGGTGAAGGACGTAGTTGAGGGGCTGATTAGGAGAATATGGAAAGAGGTCAAAGGCGTGGAGCTAGATAAACATTTCCGAGTAATGAGATATGCAGATGCGATGGCAAAGGTACGCTAATGAGAATGTCGCATTGAATAGTTGATTGAACAATCGTTGTAGTACGGCTCTGATAAACCTGATACGCGATTTAACCTAGAGGTGAGTGTTTCAGTGCCCTTCCAAACGTTGTACTACAGGAATTCCGTCCCGAGATCAAACCAGTATTGCACCTATTACCGGAACCAGTTCAACAACACCTTGCCGAGTCCAAACAACTTTTCGAATGTCTTGTCGTCCGCAAAAGAGACTCAGAGTTCACTAAAGCCTCACAAACGGTCATGGTGAAACCTGTTCCAATTTTTTCAACCGCATATACCTGACTGTCCCTTCAGGCCGAGCCCAACACACATTGCATAACTATGACAGAAACCAACCTCGACTTGTGGGTGTCTGATATCTCCAACGACCTAGGTACCGATTGTGCGGGGCTCTCGAAGATTCTAGGTCTTCAACCTGGTGACCGAGTATGGGCTTCGCTGCTTTCTTCCACTCTGGACATGGCAAGTACAAATGATAACATTCAAATCGGATATTGACCCTTGACAACAGGGTGGATCGACCCCACTCGGACGTCAGCGTCTCGCTATCAAAGACTTGGCGGAACAAACCGGTAAGTCTCGTCCACCATCCTCTCGCCTGCCCATCTAACTTCCTAAAGGCGCATACACCGCCCCCACCACCCCACATTTCCTCTGGGTAACCGAATTTCCACTCTTCACGAGCGCAGATAGCGACAAAGAGTTCCTCGCACGCGGGAGGCTGAGTAGCTCACATCATCCGTTTACGGCACCCATGGCCGAGGACGTCGAGAAGCTAATGAACGGACAAGCGCAAGAGGTACAAAGTGTTATCTTTTTTCTCCATGCACCGCCAATGACGATAACACGCACAGGTTCGGGGCCAGCACTACGACCTCGTTTTAAATGGAATCGAGATTGGCGGCGGGTCGGTGCGTGTACACGACCCAGCCCTCCAGCGATTCATATTCGAACAGGCACTCCAGGTGCGCCCCACTTTCACGCCCCTCTTCCGCTAATACCAACCCCTTCCAGCTTTTACCAGCGGAAACCGCCTCATTCGACCACCTCTTGTCGGCTCTTTCGGCAGGCGCACCCCCGCACGGCGGCCTCGCAATTGGGTTCGACAGGTTGATTGCAGTGCTCTGCGGGGCGACGTCGATCCGGGACGTTATTGCGTTTCCGAAGACAGCAGGCGGGACGGACCCGCTATTCAAGAGCCCGGGAAAGGTGGAAAGTGAGGTATTGAGAGGTTTGGGGTTAACTGTTGCTGGAAAGGTGGGGAGGTAAAGGACACTGCAAGAAAGCAGGGCATGATGAAGTAAACCTAACCACGTCCCAAAATCTGTGGCCAGATCCACAAATAGCATTGGAATTGACAACCGATGAGCGCATACAATAGCACCTATAGAGACAAAAAGAGAAAAGAACATGTCCATAATAGCATACAACAAAGCACATGTATACATCCACCCACTGTCTAGATCGCCCGCCTACTTACCACTCGCTAACTTGGCGCGCTTGTATCCGCAACAACCGTCACTGCGCCCTCGCTCTCTGCATCCTCGGCCCTCGCCCGCTCCGTTCCCCCGCTCTCGGCCCCCGAAATTGAAAACCGGGTGGCTATAGGGGTAGCACCGTCCAGGGCAGCCCCGCTCATCCCATTCTCGTTGCCATTGCTCTGCCCTGGGAACGCATACGATGCCCACCCGCCTTCGTCCACCGGAGATGCACTCGTCTCTCGTAACCTTAACCCCTGACTATGTCTCAGGCCGTCATCGTGATCGTAATCGTGCGTTTCGTTAATCGGGGCAAGGATCGGGGGTGACGCGAGAGGAGAAGAAGCTGCTACAGCGTACGGAAAGTGTTGAGATTGCGAAGCCGGGTACCCAAAGCCACTCCCACCTCCTGTTATAGGAGGAATCGAATGCCTCCTCGACGAAGACGCCCCATCGACCCAATCATTCTGCCCATCAAGCCATGTTTTTAACCCGTTCCCACTGGCCGGCGCACTATTCAACCCTCCCAAATTCTGAGCTGAGCCCGAGTTGGGCACGGGCGCCGTGGTTTTGCCTGCGCTGGATGCGGCGCTCCCTGGTGCTGTGCTCTCGCCCGTTGGAGTCTTTGTACCAGCAAGGATGTCGAGCGGGGGGAGGATACTGAAGATGGCGTCTGAGGATGAATCTTGCGAGGTGTATTCGTCGAATGGGTCTGGGACTGAGGCGAGGATATGTTCGAGCGAGGCATCGGAACTGAGTGGGTGGGATGTCAGTACAAACGTCGGCGCGGGTTTGATTGCAAGTGCGGCTGCTAGTATAGTCAGAATGATGGCGAGCTTACGCTTTGGCTGTGATTCGGTCATACACATCCATGGTAGATCGGACAACCAGAGATACCTACGCAACTAAAATTAGCCTAGTTACAGAGTGAAACAAGAACCATACGTTGCCGAGAACGCCGTCCCAAACACTCTGTTCGTGCTCCAAGACTTGTTGATAATACTCAGATTTGAGCTTGTCCAGGTCGTTCACCTGGGCTTGCAGGGTAGCCAGCGCCGCCCGAAATGAATTCAAGTCTAGGCCACACGTTGAGATGTGAACAGCAAGAAGGTGCAAAGCAAACGCACCTCGCAGCTTCTTTCGCCCAACCCGCATGTTATCTGCCTCGGTTTTTCGAATGAGCCGGCTCTTTTCAGTGAGCGCACGCTCGTACTCTGTTGACCGTGCCTAAGTAGAACGGATAAGGTCCGAGCCGAGCCGAGTAAGCCAAACAACATACGGCGGCGGTCGACTTGTACGTCTCAAACCCTTGACGAAGAGGCGCCTCGAATTTGTGGAATATGGTGTGCTCGAGAATACGTTCATGGTTCGAGATGAGGTCTGGGATAAAATATGAGTGATAGGGGCGTGCGGGAACTGCGGTGGCTCACGGTGTAGACCGGCGGCGGCCTGATATGGGAGCAACGGTGAGCGAATGCAGTGGAGAGACGGAGCAACGTGAACGTTACCTGGAGGTCCTTGCCGCACCCGTCGGACGGGCCTTTAAGTCTGCGACGGAAAAGTTTAGGCAAAGTAGCGGGATGAGGTCATAGCGGACACACCTTGAGCATCTCTCAACGGCCTCTGCAAATACAGCACTCGCATGCGACACCCCGCCCAACGCCTCACGGAACTTTGAACTTGCATTCAAAAGCTGCACCCAGTTAGCTTCTGCCCACGACCCACCAGATCAGACTTGACTCACATGCTCATACGCATCGGCACTCGCCCTCAGATCCGCACGGGTGATGATTCGTTCAGCACGGCCAGCGAGCTCACGGACATCAGATGCGTTGGTTGTAACAGAGAACGTCGGCGACGTTGGACGAGCGCTGCGCGTCGTGCCCATCGACTGAGTGCGCATGCGAGGCCTAGCCGGTATCATCCCTTGCTGTCGTCGGCAACTCGAATGCTGGTTCTCGGCGCTTACTCCTGACCACCACATGCTTCGACTGGATCACTTTTCGCCAGTCCTCAGACGAGGTCTGGCGACGGCGGCAACCAAGCCGTACCCGTTCTCAGCGACCGTATCGACCCCGGCACCTGCCTCGTTGCCTAATGTGAAGCACCCCGAGCGAATATTGCAGGGTAAAGGACTTATGGCGCATTTGCACAAGACGCTACCTTCCCCCTCAGCACGCACACTCATGGACACACTCTTTTCTAAATCCCATCCCGACCGGGTCTTGCCTGGCTCTGTTCTCTCCCTCTTGCTCGCTCACGCACCCATCAATTTCTCCGGCGTGCTTATCGCCGTTCGACGAAGAGGACCCGATACCAGCTTCACACTGCGCAATGTCGTCCAACGCACTGGTGTTGAAATGCGTTTCAGTGTTGGCTCGCCCGCGATCAAGGAGGTTAAAGTCATCCAGCGTGCGGGCAATGGTGGCGGCAAGAGCGGGCGCCGCATGCGCAGAGCCAAGCTCTACTACCTCCGAGACCAACCCACCAAAATGAATGCCATTTCCGCAGGTGTCAAGCGTGCAACAGTCACCAGATAAGTGCGTCTGGTTAGAACGAGCGCACTGGAGGCTGCTCACGACTACGCAGGATTTAGTTCATGGGTTGGGTATATATGTCTAGTACACTCTCCAATCTATCTCTCAAAGTTTTGACATGTGCTGCTTATATGCTGCCCGATCCATCGACTTGAGAGCGACGCGTTTATCGGTCTCGATATCCTCAATCAGTGCCTCTGCATACACCTGTGTCAGCTCTGTCTCTTATCATACGATCTTGCTCACCTCTAGATATGTAATCCAGCTCAGGTCGTATATACCCAAGGACCACAACAGACATATCTACTCCATAAAACTCGTCTTTGTACTTGTGCATAATATGTACCTCCTACGCGCGGTCAACGCATGCAACAGAATCACACGCCAACACCATGAACTCACCGCAGTCAACTTTTCATTCTTGTAATACGGATTCCATCCCATGCTCATTACCATCGGCCACACCTGCTTGTCCTGCTCGGGCACACCTTGCCCCTCTAGATGCACCCTCGCATATCCGTAATAAATACCAGGCTTTGCCACGCTCGTCATCGGATCCAACGACTCGTCCGGCAAATTCGCTGCAGCCCGCCAAACATCAGCCGCTCAGCCCGGGCTACAGCCAGTCGCCTTAGAAACGCACCAGTCAAACATCCTAGCTCTCTCCCACCCCGCCCAAATCCCCTCTGCACCGCGCCGCGCATGATGACCGGAAACGGCAGCGCAGGCTCGTCAGGTCCAACAATCGACGGTCGCGAGCTGCGGAACGAGTCTGTCCGGAGGGGCGCGTGCGGACGAGTCGGACTGCGGATGAGCTCGGCGGCGGTTTGGTCGTTTGGGTCGGTCGACATGGTTGGGTGTGGTCGTAGTGGTGGAATAATCTCGAGGATTACTATAAGAGGTGCTGAGTGAGCGTGGGAGACAAGGGCATAGCCACCGCGTGGCGGTTCGTGACCTGACTCGCCGCAACACGTAATTTCTCTACGACTCGAGCGCGCTGATCTTTCTCTTCCTAAAGTCTTTGGTTCCCCTCTCGTGCAGCAACCCCTCGTATACGTCTTTCTTGGTCCATGGCAAGCCCTAGTCGCAGTCCGATAACAAGAATGTTTAACTTGTGTTCTGCTACCGCCATCGACCGCATCTAGTTAGCTAATTGATCTCGGTGCCGAGCTGGTCCTTAGGCGCCTGGACAAATCACCTCATGCGGTAGCTGACATTCATACTCTTGGCAAAACCAGCGTCTATGGGTTTTATCGAGCGCCACGCGATTGACTCGACCTAACACGTGGTCTAATCACACATATCTCAACGCGCCCTTCACCCGGTGATATTTTGCCAAAATCACCCATGTCGACTCCTCCAACACTCTCGTTCGACTTTGCGCCTATCTTTGCGTCGCTTGACCCATACCACACCTATACCGCGACACCCCTCTCAGGTGGCCTCATCAACCTCACATCCCGGATCACCATCTCGCCAAACTCGGGCACTGAAGAGCATGAATGTCCATTCGGCCCAGTACCTATCTCAGTGGTCGCTAAATACGCCCCACCATACATCGCAGCCATAGGCGAAAGCGCACCATTTAGCCAGTTCAGACAGGTGCGTACCCGATCCCGATTTACTTCCCCCTACTTATTCTGAATGTACATATAGGTAATCGAGGCGCGCGCACTCCAACTCCTCTCTCGCCCTTCTGCTCATGCATACATCCACTCCAACCACAACCACAACGTTTCCACTCCCTCTCTAATTCACCACGACCTATCCGCATACGTTCTTCTCATGTCCGACCTCGGCCACGACTCGCTCGCGTTGGACCGATGGTTGATGGACGTGTGCCCGAGTGTGGAGGAAGCAACAGCCACTGGAATGCGATTTGGTTCATTCTTTGCGAGGCTGGGTGGGCTAAAAGATGCAGACCTTGGTTCATACCTAAAACCAGACTTTACGAACCCTGGCGCACGCAAGTTTGTTCTAGACATTGTCGTCCGAGGTGTACATGCTAATTTGCTCGCATGTGGTATTGACTCTGCCGAAGCGGATGCATTGACCCAAGTGGCAGTAGACGCATTCACGCGGCAAGACGAGGGTGACCGCAAGGTATTTTCGCTGGGCGACTGTTGGCCCAAGTCGTTGCTCGTCTTGAGTAGAGGTGGACTCGGAGTTATTGATTGGGAATTTGCCGGGATGAACGCTCCTTTGCAGGACGTTGGCCAACTCGGTGAGTTGTCTTCCGCCTTCTTCCTGATCTTGACGGATTTTATCTGTGTGAAGCGTAGCTGCACACCTGTTCCTTGCACACCAAACTTCTCCGCCCGCGTCTCGACCAGTTATTCAAGCCTGTGCACTTGGATTCTATCAAGCTCATCGTGCCCAAGCGCCGGAATGGTACTACGAACTCTCACACCGGGTTGACTCGTGGAGACTTTTTGGACAAGAAGTTGTGAACAATGTTGTTCAAGCGCACTGGCCTGACGGAGACGAAGCAAAAAGGGAGGCAGAGATGAAGAGGTTAGGAAAGGAGGGCGCAGAGTTTATGAGAGATGCTGAGCGAAGGGCAGGTGAAGAAGCTGCAGGCGCTCCGCTTTTTGAGACGCTTTTTGCTAGGCTGCAGTGACAGTTGTAGTTAGTACTACTGTTTTGGTATCCTTCAAGCGTCTAAGCTGCCGGCTTTATGTGGTCAGGGCCAGCTCATGCGATTATCCCCACTTGCTCATTCGCAGTAGGAATGAGAGTGGGTATAGGGGAATAATTCCAGGCCTTATATAGTATGCACACACACGAGCAAACACTAAACCCGACATTGACACTAGAGACGAGAGAATAAATTGTGCAGTATCAAACCGTTATATGAGCCCACCATCGCTTAAATGGGATAGCGCCAACAACTTCTCTCGTTCGCCAGAGAATCCGATTCACGCGTTGCACAGAATATTTAATAAAACGGGTGTGTATCAGGCGCTCTTCTTATATCTGAAACCAAAAAGGATTGCCAGCCTGTTTCGCCCATTATTATCGGTCGTATTCGGGTATTGGCGATTGTGAAACTTAGTATTATCTCTAACAAGTCTCTTCGTCTGCGACGCCAGGAGGTACTCACTACTTGATAGTGGCTGTTGGTTGTAAGTTAGGTCATGGAATCATCGGCGCCAGGAAGCAGGTCGTACGAGCGCCCAGGCACTGGGGCAATTATCCTGATCGGATAATAGTGTCATGCCGCAGCGCGGCACTTGTGGGTGTGAACGCCCGCTAGTACTTCAAAGTTACATCGGATTACCCCCATAGCGCATACACCGAGGTGGCTAGCTCACTTCCAAGAGTGCTACCGCTCTCCTCTCCTTCGCTGGCGCGAGCATTTTCGTATTGTGTAATACAGTTTGGGGGGCTTAAGAATGCTGGCGAATTAACCAGTGGGGAATGCTCTTACAGTAGCAGGGCGACTTCAAAATTCCGCCTACAATTCCAGTAACTAAAACCACCCGCATCCGGAACAAACTTTGAGTCCAACTCGCAAACAATGAAATCAGTAAACGGTAGAGCCCGAATCTAACTTGCGCGGATCGCTTGCAGCGACAAAGACCTATTCAATGTGTCACACATGCTCGTAAACGTGCACAATCGACTTACCCCGCTTGCGCTACGCGTGATTCCTTGAACGACACTCTGGCCAGGTGCCACCCAGGTAACATTATGACCTAGTGAGGCCATGTATGCGCTGCAATTCAATGGTTTAATATGGATACTACGAGAGCCGACGAGAAACATACGTAGTGGAATTATCGTACGTGTACTCGAACCTGTTTGATTAAAAAACGTGTCAGTGCAATGTGTGATGAAGTAGTGAGGACTGACGTGGTCGTGAGAGGTACAATCTGGTCATGCATCCTCGGTGCATTGATGGCGCTCTGCGCGTCCATACCTTGGTCCAAGACATGCCACAACGACTGGAGGGTAGCAGTGACTACCGCATTAAATTCAACAACAAAGCCATAGTTGTGTGTTCTGTCGCCAACAACTTACTGATTCGTGAGCCTCCAGCTGCCCCGGTCGCAAAGTGAAAGACGCCCTTGTCGTCCTCCACAATTGTCGGGCTAATCGAGGAGAGAGGGCGCTTGTAGGGTGCAATGTAGTTAGCGGGTGTGGCGATGTAACCAAAGCCGTTAGAAGTGCCTGGTGTGCTGAAATCGTCCTATGACACGAGACGTTAGTGAGGTCGAACAGTGGGAGGAGGTATTCTACCATCTCATCATTCAGAATGACGCCATCCTCAGTCATGAGTCGGCTCCCGAAGTAGTAATTGACAGTGCTCGTAAGGGAAACTACCATCCCCGACGAGTCAGCCGTGACAAGATGCGAAGTTCCCGACTCTCGCTGGGCCGTATAATTGCCAGGGTCATAATAAGCGGCTGTATGCGTTGTATCCAGCATGATTTTGTCAGCAAGCTCCTTTGACGTCTTCTTTTTGAGGTAGAAGGCTTCGAGAGCCGTGACGTTGGATACGAACAAGGGGTCGCCGAGGCTCATTCGTTGGCCATCTGAAATCAGACGTTGGTCTGAGCCAATATAGTAACTAAATGGGCTTACATGCAAACTTGATAGCCTCGTCCAGCAAGTGGGTGGTAGTGTTGATGTTCGAGGAATTGGAGATGTCGAAATTTTCCAATATGTTCATCGCCGAGAGGGCGATTATCCCGGACGACGGAGCCGGGCACGACGTGAGCGTGAAGTCCCTATATTTCTGCCCAAACCAGTTGTTGGATGTGAGCATATTGGTGGTCCACGGACTGGCACTCACAATTTGAACAGGTTTCCGAATGATAGCTTTGTACTCTACCAAGGGGGTTGGCATGCAGCAACAAAAATGGGCCACGGGAACTTACTTTTGAGATCGTCAAGGGTAATGATACCACCATTCGCTTGGGCCTTGGCGATGGAATTCTTGGCGATGGACCCAGTATAGAACGCACCCGCGCCTTAAGCATTACCAGGATCAATTTGTGCTCGATGAAAAGTAGAAATGAGCCTACCTTTGTTGGCAATCCGTTGTAGCGTCCTGGCATAGGTCGGGCGATGGATTGTTTGACCCGCAACAGCCACTTTGCCATTTGGTGCATACACGGCCGCCCATGCTGGATCTTGTGTGATATACCTAGGCGAAGGTTGAATACCACTTTCCCGCCGCAGGGCCATCAGAGCACCTACGTCAAGTTCCCAGCCAAAACCTTTGCAAGCTCTCTGGAAACATTAAAGCTGAAACGAGATACTCGGTCAACACTCTTTCTGATTCTCGGCCAGCACCACCCACCTCTTGGCCACCTTGATCGCCGGCTCAAATATCTTCTTCCAAGGCAACTTTCCATGACGCTTATGCAACATCTCGAATCCGCGCAGTTCACCAGGCACAGCAACAGCCAGACCCCCAACCTGAGAGGGAGAACCGGTCTTGTTGACATACATCAACTCTGTTGCTGCTCCGGGTGCAAACTCGCGGAAATCGATCTACAGGAGGAGGTTAGGCAAGGACGTGAGATCCAGGGTTGTGTTGTATGAACGCACGGTTTCGTATTTCCCACCAGGTGTGCGAATGAGCATGAACCCTCCTGTATCATTGTATGAGGCATCATGGCAGGCTCGGCTGGCGCATGGAAAAAAAAAGTCTACATACCTCCCCCAATACCCGAGTGGTACGCCGCAACAGTCCCAACGCACAACTGAGCACCGATCATCTAAACCCAACCGCTTATTCAGTGCCTTGAGCCGGAAGCGATGATGCCTACAGTGCTTACAGCATCAGCAGCATTTCCTCCTTTTTTCATCAACTCGATACCCAAGTCCGAGCATTGTTTGACCTCTGTCGCTACTGCTCCGTGCTTTCCAAAGCTCGAGGTGTTCCGCTTGGCGAGTTCGGGCGGGAGATTGAGGGTGGGCACTGCTAGTGAATACGCCACCAGTGGGACGGACACGATCGCAAGGATGGAGAGACGCATCGTGCAGCGGGTAATAGCAGGGCTGTTTGGAACTAGGGGGGTGCGAACACAAAAGATTTATAGAAAAATCAGGAGGCTGAACCGTGCTGCTTCGAATGGCGGAATAAGGGCGGTAAGCAAGCGAGAGATGCTCGTGGGCCGGTTGGAGCGATGGGAATCCCTGCGTTAGCCGGGAGCAAAATGGTCCACGCCCAAAAAGCCGTGGAGAGCGTGGCCTCGGCTGCGAGAGACCCAGTTTGCACCTCCGCTCATGGCACGTGACGTCGGCCTCTTTGGCCTCAGCCTAGGGATCAACATGGGTGACCCGGGTTGCCGCGTGGATGCACCCGAGGGTAACGAATCGGGTCGGGTGAGGCCCGAGTTAGCACAGCCACACTCCTCCGCGAGCACATGGTGCACGGGTGGTTCATACGACGAAGCCCGGGTCAACCGTAAATTCCATTGTAAATAGCCCAAACACAATTACAAGTATTTTTCCAGCACCCGAGCGACATTTTCAAGCTCTGGGAGAAATGGAGTACCAAACCAGGAGCCCAAGGCCATCTGGGCCTGCGACGACATTCGGTGCTGCAGATGGCTAACCATCAAGCGGCCACCCGACAATGCGCGCTCGGCGTCAACAGAGGAGGCTACAAAGTGATACCAGCTGGCTCGGAAGGTGCAGGATGGGCAGCAGCCAGAGCAGAATCGGGAGTTGGGTTGGTAGACGACATCAGAAAGGGCGGAACTGATGCCACTCTCTTGCCCGAGTTCATACCCTTCATATATGCTAGCTTTTTTATGAACCGAGATGATTCCAGACGTTTTTTAAGCATGTGATGGCTGCGCAATTGTTATGTCTTTCATGCATGTCACTCGGGGATGTGCAGGTGTACAAATACCAGGTGACGCACCTTGGGCAGGAGTCCAACTTACTGCGCGCACCATGTGGACGGACACATGGGATTTCTATATGGTTTTTTGAGCATGCAATGCTGCCTTAATATTTGCCCCGTGTGCGATTTTGGGAGCATACAGCAGGTGTACAACAAATGTACAAACACCAAGCGACACCTTCCATATGATTAGTAAGGACCACGCACATCCGCGTGGATACCCGGGTTGTCTCCCACGCTCAGTATACCCGCACCAAGTATTGCATTTTCACCCCCGCGCTTCCACGCTCCCGCCCGGATACCTGACCACGAGTGCCACCGTGGTCGCATCCGGTTTACCGCGTACCGTGTTGATCCCTACCTCAGCCTGAGTCGTGGCGGCCGTCGTATTCCTCGCACACTCATCGAAACAATGTCTCGTAAACGGAAAAATGCTAGCGATGAATTGCTCGGTTATACTACTGTGAATTTTGAGTCTATGGACCACTCTCCTGCGGTCGCTTCTACTAGTGCAGGTCATCCTCCCCACCCTCGACTACTGGGAGACCAGGCTTGCAAACGGCCCCGTCTAGACCCCTCGGTACCAGTGTTAGCTCGCCTAAATTCGCAGAGCGGCTTACAAAGAAGCAAAAGACCTTGCAGCGGAGTCTCAAGGATACGTGGGGATATAGCACATGACTTAATTACATTATCGCAGCCGAGGCCTGGCGAGCAAAATCGAGCTTTCATAGCAACTTGATACTCTACGAAGTCAAGGTAAGCCGCGTGAGCGTTTGTGCTATGTCTAGGAGTGTGGCAAGTCGCCTCAGCTGTGTGTGAAAACCACTTTGTGCGCGCATACAGCCAACCCCTCAACGTTTCAGCCTGGAACTTTCAGCTGGATGCGCCTGGCGCTCTACCAACGTCTGCTTGCGCATGTGCTTTACATCCATCACTGATATGTCAAGCCGACGCAGTTTCAATCCAAACTAAAGATTAAGATTATAGGAGCTATCTAGGAGGGTGTCGTCAAAATACATCAAAAACAAGAACATCACAAAGTCATGATATAAACACAAACCATTGGTAAAGAAACAGTTGCATGGCCCGAGATTGAAGAAAAAAGTGAAAAAAGGGAACAT
Organism: Ceratobasidium sp. 414; assembly: GCA_019616945.1. NCBI lineage: Eukaryota > Fungi > Basidiomycota > Agaricomycetes > Cantharellales > Ceratobasidiaceae > Ceratobasidium > Ceratobasidium sp. 414. Next base: position 138,497 of record WSTK01000007.1, on the reverse strand, counting down.
AAAATTTACGCCAGCTCTCCTTCATTTGGTGTGGCTTCTGCTAGCTCGCCTCGCGCAACGGCCCATCCTTTGACTGAGAGGACAGCCAAGTTGAGGGCGTATGCCAAACATACGATTGCGACGATCGCGTTGAGGAACATCATGATATCATCTACGTCATACCATTAGCCAGGATCCTACTCGCCATATCAACCGACTCACCATGTCCATTTCGCATCGCAGCAAACGTGATCGGTTCCGAACTCGAAATAAACGCGAGCCCACCCGCGCTCAAAAAGAAGGCCGCAATCGCCTCGGTTGGCGGCCGGGACGGCATAATCGACCGCGCCGGGCGCAGCCAAACGAAAAAGTACGTCAGGCACCGCATGACGGCGAACGCTGTCAGGAGGTTCCCCCAGAGCTCGTGCACCTGGACTTGGAAGACATAGTTTTGGTGATGCGCGCTCATAGCGGCGCCGGTGATGCCGATCACGAGAGCCGGGAAGGGGTTGAAGCTGCCGGCGTAGCTTGGGGGTTCGGTGATAGGTTGGCCGCGTGCGCGGGGGTTGGTAATGAGCGAGGTATTGGCGAGTAGTCGGCGGAATGTGTGCGATTCGAGAGCCATTCCGACAAGACCGGCGAACCAGAACCTGTCAACTAGTCAACACACTGATTCTGCTGTGACGGCCAAATGACTCACATCACGGCGATGCTGATATGCTGTATTTGCTTGGTGGTGTACGGATCGCCCGGCTTGGCACCAAAGCGCTCCATCCAGGTGTTGGTCGCACCGTAGAGAGCAATGACAAACGACTCGACCATCTCGGCCGATACGTGCTTCGTAGTGGTGCGGTTCCAAGCCCAGCCGCGATCAGACCATGCGCCGAGGTAACGTGCCCAAGTGAGGACGCCGTACCAGAAAAAGATGGAGCCCTCTGGACCCAAGGTCAGTAAACGGCGAGTAGTGCACAACTGAAAGAAAACGCACTGATAAAGTGAGCGAGACAGCCATTTAGATAGTTGCCTCGGCAAATTCCCGTATACACAGCTCCTCCGGCCAAGGCAACGCCCCACGCAAACGGGATCATGATGCGCTCGGCGACATTAAACGTCCAATCGGCAACCAGGTTGACACGTGCTCTCCACCCCTGTTTACCCCTCACTTCATACATCGACAGCTTGGGCGACGAAAACAACGGCCACGAGCGTGTCGGGGAGCCCAAGTCATGCAGTGTCGCTTCGGATCCGATTGAATTGCGAGACAGAGGCGAGTCGTGCTGCTGGTTAAACTCGCGCGAATGACGGGATGACGTCGAGGTGCTGGCCTCGCCCTGGCTGACCCACGCACTGGTGGTGTTGAAGCGAAGCATGGTGAGGCCGTTGCGCACCTGCTGCGCGTGCTCCGGGCTGGACGCCTCGACGGACGAATCTTGGATCTCCTCGGGGTCGGCAGTGAGTTTGACCTCTTCCTCATTGTCGTCGATCCATCGCCGGGGTTCCTCTTCTTGCCCACGCAAGACAAAGTGGTACAAGCGCGATGGCGTCCACTCCGTCGGCCCGGCGCGCACGAAATCGTAGAACCTTCGGATGAGCGGGAGGGCGTCGATGACACCAATGACGTTGACGAGGAGCAGGAGGAGATTTCCAACAGTACCGTGGGCGGATCCTTCGTACCTGCACGTCACATTGTTAGCATCAAATGATTTAGACTGATCGACAAGAAAACAAGCACTAGTGGCGGTGCGTGGGAATACTCACAAGTCGGGGCTCAATTTTTTGTATGCCGTGCCAGAGACGAATCCGAGCGTAGTCATCACGAGAAACACCGTGTTCACCGGCTTGTGCGCCCTGTGCTTTGAGGCGCGGAGCACGATCGCTGTCCGACATCTAAGTTGAGGTGCGCAAGCCGGGCTGAATGCAACTCACCAAACGGGAGCATAACAAAGAAGGCCAAACTCATAATCACGATATGGAAAACCATCAAGCTCCCAAGATTGCGCTCGGCGCCCTCGAGCTGGAAGTCGTGTGCATAGTACGATAACGGGTCAGGCCCAAAGTTTTCGAGAATCGCCGTCTCGTTGAGCTCGAGCATCGGCTGCGCATGCCCGTGCGAGTGTCCTGAGGCCATAGCGTGCGAAGAGCCGTTCATGGATGGGGGCGGAGGGGGGGACTCGTGCTCGTCGCCGTGTCTTGGCCTCAAGTATATCGGCGCTGCGAGTTCGGGCATGGGCCCTCGGGCAACAAGGTTCGACTTGGGCACGTCCTGGCCTGGCGCAGCTGCGAAAGCCGCTGCCGCAAAGGCCACCAAGACAGCAGCAGTATGGTACCTCATCGTTTGGGGTGCTGGTCTGCTGATGCCAAGTTCAAGTGCAACCCGCAAGGACAGCGACGGCCGGGGACCGGGCGAGGGAGAGCCTAAAGGAGAGGAGCTGGACACGGGAGCGCACAGCCGGCGTGCAGGTTTAAGTACCTTGCGTGGGAAGAGGTGGAGGCGGAGGGAGTTGAGGCGAGACGCTGAGTCAAGAAACAATGGTCGCCACTGCAATGCCGGCTTCAGTCAGCATGCGGTCACGACGTCACCTGAACCAACCCTTCCCCCAGCGGCTGCCGAGGCCAAGCTCAGCAGATACATGCTCTATACTACAAAAAGAAATGCATCTCATCGCGAACTGGGGTGATAGGATTCACTTACCGAAGATGGAACAGAGCCCGGCGACCAACCCCACATCACCGTGCGCGATACATATCCCCTCGGCACCGCAGTCAATGCAGCCGCCGATGCCTGGCCTTTTGGGAGTGTGAATCCGATACCGTCTCGACACCCGCTCGAGTACCCCGAGGGCGCAATTGGGCGAGCAACGCGTGCATTCGTTGTGTGGCGGTTCAGTCCTAGCCACGACCTACGTAAACGCGACAAATGACGCGGACCGCCTGATATTCTATCGTAAACTGATCCGGTAGTCTGCTGATCTCAATTGATGATTCCTCCGAATGCCGCCGGCAACAACAAAAACATTAGCAGTGCATATATCTTCAACATAACCTACATCACCACCAGGTATACCTTATACATACATAGTATTGCAACCCACTCCAGTCGGCGCGGGGGGACGGAACCAACGCACCCTAGAACAAAAAGCAAAAGAAAAGTCTAACCCCAACCCAAAGATAAAGCTAAAACGACGAGGTGATCTGCGAGATGAGACGTTGGCGGACACCAGCTCAGAGCGCAAGCGTCTCGATATCCGCTTTCGGCCGCTTGGGCTCGGGCGCTGCTTCCCCGTCTTCCTCTCGAGGACGAACTAGACCATGCACCTTCTCGTCCAACGGAACAGCAGCGGAACTCGGCCCAGAGAGAACATCGATAGATGCAATTCCGACAAGAGACCCAGAACCCGAGTCACCGTTCACGTTCGGGGCCGGTGACACCCCGTTGGGGGGTACGGTCAGACCAGCTGCGGCCACAGCAGGCGTCCCCACGCTTGTTGTGCCCGGGCTTGACGCAGCAGGGCCGGAAACAGTAGCTGCGCCAGAGATAGCATCGGTTCCAGGCACAGGCGACGCGCTCGCCGCTGGTCTCGGAGTTCCACTCGTTACTCCACCTCTTCCGCGTCCTCTTCCACGTCCTCTCCCGCGCCCGCCTGCTCCGGGACGCATCTTGTCCTTGAGATATTCTACAATATCCGCTTGGAGAGTGTTAATCACCTGCCATCGAAGAAGAGAGACGTTAGAATGAAGGGAATGAGGCATAGGAGTAGCGAGGAGTAGAGGATTAAATAACCAGGTGGTGACGTGGTGTATGCGTAATGCGCAGTCATGCAGTTCCAAAATTACGCATGGTTTTAATATAGACCACCTGGACCTGCCCAGCACAAAGCGACCGCGCACCCGTGCAAACAAGCCCCGTACGGCCCAGCCCGACCCACGAAAACGAAAAACAAATCACTCACCTCTCGAGCCCCCAACTTTCTCAACTCTTCCAACCGATCACCACTCAACTTTCCAAACACCTCGGGCGATAACCACAGCTTGCCCTCGTGCAGGACCATAAACGGGGCGGACTGGCCTCCAGGCGGGGGCACGTACGAGTCGGGTAGCGGCGCGACCAGGATCGGGAGCGAGAGCTTTGAAATGTCAGGTGCAGATGTCGGTGGGACGGGTGTTGGCGCGATGGGCGCAGGCGTAGATGGAGATGTGTGTATTGGCGTTGCGGGCACAGTGGAAGCGGATGATGGCAAAACGGGCGTCGTAGATGTAGATGCTGGCGGATCTGGTGTAGTCGTGAGGGGCGCAGGAGATATTGAGACCACAGGTACAGTCACAGATGCCGGAGTCGATCCAGAAACCGATGCTCCAGGGGCGGGGCTCTGGCTTGCCGCTCCTGAAACAGCTGGAGCCAACAACGCAGGCGCAGGCGTCGCAGGAGAAGGAGCCGGCGCTGCCACAGTCAACGCCGCAACTTGAGCAGCAGCTGGCGGTGCAGTGTCACTCGCACCCGCACTTCCATTACCACTTGGGCCTGCTACAGGATATCCTGGAGGCAACATGCCCATCGGTGGGAATGGCATCATCGGCATCCCCCACGGCGGCATAGGCTGTGGACTCGCCGTCTTCTCCTCATCACGACCCAACGCCTCCCCACTCGTATCCTCCTGTTTCACCACCGGACCTGCCTGGCCTCCCTCTTTGCCCCCTCCCGCCTTTCCCTCTCCCGGTGCATACGGCATCCAATATGGCCCCTGCGGCAAGTAATACGGGTACCCATACGGCGGGAATCCGTACGGACCCGGCGCTGGCGCAGGGACCATCTGGCCGTCGGGCCCTTTGACCATAAACGTCGGCAGCGCCTGCTCCCCCTCGGGTTTCCCGTCCTTCCCACCCCCACCCGGCACTGGCATCCCCATCATGTAAGGCGGCATTGGCATTGGCATCATCTGCCCGTCCGGACCCGGGACCATATACGGTGGAGGCATAGGCATAGGTACCATCTGCCCGTCCGGCCCCTTGACCATAAATGCTGCCGCGGGATTCGTACCATCTGCCCCATCTGGCGGGGGCGCAAACGGTGGGAACGGGTACGGTTGGCCATACGGCGGAAAGAAGAACGGGTGAGGTTGTCCAGGTACGGCCGCAGCGACAGCGGGGTTCGCGGCCGCAAGCCGTTTGGCAGCTTTCACCGCCCGCTCCTTTTCCCTCCTCTCCCTTCTCTCGCGCTTCTCAGCCTTGAGCCTCCGGCGCTCCTCCTTTTCCGCTCGTCGTCGCTTCGTCTCGTCGATAATTGTCGACGGGTCGATGCGTTTGGGTGGACCCGTGCCTTTAACCTCATCCTCCTCAGCTTCAACGTCAATTGATACATCCGTACCATCATCTGCCGGGGCTGGTGGGTGATGCGCCGGAGCTTGGGTTGATGTAGCCGGATTGGCCGGTCGAGCTCGCCTCTCTCGCTCCAAGAACGAGGCCTCGCACGCAGGATCAAACGTCCAATAGAAGCCTTTGCCCTTTTCGCCCTCTTTGCGTTTGTGTGCTACAAACGCCTTGTTGGACGACAAGTTGTGCCGCACAGACGACTATCACCCAAACGCGACGTGAGACCCCAACTTGGCGCCAAGCACACACCCAAAACATACCTCCCATTTGGTAGCCAACCCCTCTGCCGAAGTAAACCACTCGTACTTTTCCCTCATCCACTGACAAATCTCTGCCAACGTTGCCCGCCCGCCCAACGCTTTAATGGCATGGTAACAGTGCGTCGCAAACGTGATCGCCGGCCGCACTGGGGCTGGCTCCGGCTCGGAATTGGGCGTTAGAAGGTGTGCAGGCGTTGTCTTAAGCGCAGCAGCCGTTCCTTTGGATGCCACACCAGTAGACTTGGACGCCTGGAGTTTAGATGTTGAAGGTTCCGGATCGGGCTGTTTGCGCTTTGCGTCCCGCGATGCAGACGTAGCTATGACGCATTAGAAGACTGCACAAGTTAATCAAGCCAACAGGAACTGACCTTTGCCCTTGCCTTTGCCCTTGCCGCTTTTACCCTTGGCCGGCGCAGCTTCGACCTCTACCTCCCTGTCCTTTTCCTTCCCTTTATCATTGCCTGCGCCTTTGCCAGCTGGAGGCTTTCTCCTGCCCCTCCCTCGCACTGGCTCCGGTTCTGGTTCAACCCACTGAGTGTCATCACCAGACTCGGCCGAAGACATAATATCAACCGACGGAGATCGCTGGCGCGGAGTCGCCGTCCTGATGAGAGAAACCGTGCGAGAGCGTGATCGAGAACGAGTGCGGGACCGAGAATGAGAGTGGTTCGAGCATCGGGAGGAGGGGGAAGGGGACGGTGGGGGCGCTGTGTCTGGGAGTACAAAATAGAATACGCGTGTAGCAATCTGAATGCGAGACCTAGCCAATAATTTAGCAAAATAACATAGAATAGTTAAAGTAAACGCACCGAGCAGTGAGCGGAGCTCTCCTACCACCCCCATACCAGTCCCCATCAACCCAAGCCCCATTCCTCCCAAGCACAGCAAGCACAAAACACGACTCGTTCTCATCGTACTCGATCCGCGCATGCAAACGTGAAACCGACTTGAGCTGTCCCAAATCCACATCCACGACCGTCCCCGACGCCCCCGCGCTCGTACTGGCCGGCTCCGACGATGGGGCAGTCGACGGGCCGGCGAGGGTGAGAATCTCGTGTGGAGGAAGCAGGGGGGCATCTCCTTCGGTCCCTCCTCCGGCGCCACCACTCCCGCTCGCGCTCCCCTCGCCACTCTGCGCAGGCGCAGGCGGTCGCCGTCCAATGGTCACGACCAGTGTCTGACAATAGTACGTGAACAGTGCCGACTCGAGCTTGAAGTACGCAGCGATCTCCTCCGACTGTGCTTCGTTCCCGCTCCCGCTCCCATTCCTGGCTTCCTCTGCGCTCTCGTTCGTAGCGGGTTCGTTCCCTCCATCTTTACTTGGCGTAGCGTTTTCGTCATTAGGAGCAGAGACAGTGAGGGATGCACGGAGGTCAGACTCGGTCATTGGTGGTCGGCTCTAGTGCAGAGTCAACAACCCCCGCAGACTCAAACAAGCGCCGACACACAGCCACCGCTCAAAAGGCAAATCTTCGAGTCCCGCCTAACCCCGCCTATGATATAGTGTACCTGGACAACTAGACCACTGGGATGAAACAAGCCCTGCCGCACTCGGCGCGGAATTATCTCTGTCACATGCAAGCGCCTCGGGGATCACGGGCGCATGCCGTCGCGACCTCGGGTAAAAGCTTGTCGGTATGCGCGCAGCTTCGGCGCTCAACGTATCGCGTACCCGTAATTAGATCTTCCAAGTTAATCACCTTCTGGACCCTGCTCGCTTGTCCCAGTGTTCGTTTTCTAGAGCTTGAACATTCCTTGCGAGGTCACGATGGGCGGCGCCACGTTCTCTGTTGTTGAGCAACCCCCTGCTTCGTGTACAGTGCTAGCGGCTTGAATGCTTCGTATAGACTATATCCACCGTTCCGAATCCGTTTAAGACGGAGCACCTTCCTGCTCGGCCAGCCCGAAACGAACCTGGCGATATCCTCGCTTATACCCAACCACGACGCGAGCAGCTTCCACTCTACTTATATGCGTTTGTTGGACTATAAATGCGCGGCCTGCGTCAACGTAGCTCTCAACAAGCACTCTCGGCTCTCACTCTAGTTCTATCCCCATCATCGCCATGCACGCTCTATCCCTTGCTGCCGCCGCCGCTGCCGCCTCTCTCGCTCGAGCCACAACCTATACCGTCTCCGACACCTTTATCGGTACCTCCTTCCTCACCAACTTTGACCACCAGGCCATCGCAGACCCCACACACGGCCGCGTCAAGTACGTCCCTCCCGCCATACCTAATTTCAGACAAGTTATTAATATACCCCCCGTAGCTACGTCGACCAAGCAACCGCCCAGAGCCTCAACCTTACCTATGCCTCCTCCACCTCGTTTGTCATGCGCGCCGACTACACCACCACGCCCTCTGCCTCTGGTCCTGGACGCAACTCGGTGCGCATCCAGAGCAAAAAGCAGTGGAGCACGCACCTCGAGATTATGGATGTGCGCCATATGGCTCATGGCCTGCGTACTGGTAAGCGTGCGTGCGCGAGGTGCACGCAACTACTCATTTAGGATGGTAGGACCACGGATACGAACAACTGGCCCGCGAATGGAGAGATTGACATCATCGAAGGTGTCAACGACCAGTCCCCAAACGCCACTACTTTGCACACCACCGCCGGCTGCACCCAACCCGCCACGCGCGACCAGACCGGGTAAGCGCCCCACCCCCTTTAACACCCTCCAACCGAATCCACAGGCACGTAACCAACACCGACTGCAACTGGCTAGTCAACGGCAACGCCGGCTGCGGCGTCCAAGCACCAACAACCAACTCGTACGGTCCATCCTTCAACACCAACGGCGGCGGCTGGTACGCCATGGAACGCACCAGCACCTACATCAAAGTGTGGTTCTGGCCGCGCAACAGCGCGACGGTCCCCGTGGCCGTCAAGAGCAGCGCTAGTTCAGTCAACACGAGCTCGTTTGGCACGCCGTTTGCATCGTTTGTGAACACTAGCTGCGCGAGCCACTTTGGGCCCGAGAATATCATTATCAACTTGACGTTCTGCGGCGATTGGGCTGGCAATGCTGACGTATATGCGGGGTCTGGGTGCCCGAGCACCTGTGTTGGTGAGTGATCTGGGCATGACGCGGGATTAATACTGATGGTGGTGCATAGACTATGTTAACAACAACCCGGCGGCGTTCAAGAATGCATACTGGGATATCGCCGCTCTGCGTGTTTACCAGTAAGCGCGAAGCATTGAAAATACGTTGTGTGTGTACTGGCTGGACTGGAATCTGTGTAATCTTTCTCCCTCGTCTGACATGGAGCAAATCAATCCCCAAAGAAACGATGACCAGTTGATCAAACACGCTGCGGTTGGTTCAGATTTCAGACTCGCAGCGATCAGGTGTACCCCCGGTTCTCCACTGGCTCTAGTCTGAACATATCCAAATACAACGTTTAAACTTCAGCGGGGACTTCCCCAAGTACACGTCCGCAAGAGTGCAAATAACCCATTCCAAGTCAACACGTGACTATTTGACTATGCAGAATCAGTGAGGAACTACCAGAAGGGTTCGGGCGACGCGACGGCATCAGCGGGAGAAGGAAATATGCGAGGGATGATGTCACCGGGCGCAGAGTGACGTTTGTCCGGCTCCGGGCAAGCAAACAACCGTGGAGTGCATACTAGCGATTTTGAAGCCCCGCATATATGCTCGTTTCTTGTCGTCTGCATTCAAGTCGCACTCGGTTGTAGCAAATTAAGCTACGAATGGATTAGAGACAAAATGAAAATCCATGATATTCAAGCACCAATTACTCGAGAAAGCAGCACCAGAGGCTCCCCCCACACAAGAGGGTTAGCCCCAGATCGGGGTGATGTCATTCGCCTGCGTCATGTCTCTGGGGTCGTCGAAAGTACGAGGTTGCCCCGGCGTTTGTGCTTTTACGCCGCTGTTCTCGTCCACCATGGACCCCGATTCTTCGTCTGCTCGTCGCCGCCGCTCCAGGCTGTCCTCAAGTCCCCCCGTGCCATCAACCAGCCAGTCGTCGTCGCCCATCGCCCAAACATCCTCTGCGCGCGGCGAGGACGAGGCCCGCCGCGACTTTCTCGAGCGCAACAAACTTGCCGCGCGCAGACACCGCGAGCGCCGCAAAGGTGCGCCCCCAGAGCCCCCCGCCCGCTGACATACAGCCGACTGAGTGTATGCGCCAGACTACATCGCGAATCTCGAACGCTCCTTACACATCACGAGGCAGCAGCTCGAGGACGCGCAGCAAGAGCTCGACTCGCTCCGCCACCTCGCAACAACCCTCGCCCAGCCCGCCGCTCCCCCGCTCCAGCCCCCTCGAGCCTACACGAGCAACGGCTACGGCGCCCCGCCACCACCACCACTCCCGCCCATGCCCGTCTCGCAGCCGATTCAGCCGCTGGCGCGACCGGGCCAGATGCCCTCTTCCAGCGAGCCCCGCGTCCAGACTGCTGCTGCCCGTGCCAGACTACAAGCACTCGCCGAGGTGTTTGGGCGCGCCATCCGGAGCTGCGACGACCCCATCCCACCGCACTGCGACGCCCGCTTCCGCGATTTGCTCTCTGCCGCCGAGGACGCTGCGGCGCCTATCCGCGCTCTCGTCCTCGAGTGCGAGGAACTCAGCAAGACCTGTGTCGACGCATCTCTCTGAGTGTCCACTGCCATATGCGACCGTCCCCCATTTTTCCCCACTTTGATTTTGCCCTTTTTTATGTGCGATACGGTTGCCCGTACATTCACTGTATCCTTAGTTCTACACTGTCCTCAAAAGTCTCCTGCGCACGGACTAGCTGTCTAATACACGGACCTGCCACTAGCCTACCAATCCACCCGGCGCTCACCCCAAGAATGATGCACACTCCTGCCCGCATCTTGAGCACCCGCTCCCCAATAATGACGTGGGGCACACTGCTCGGCACCACGCCCCTTCGTCACCGCGCTGACCCCGGGTAGAGCCCTAGTCATATTGCTCACGTCCAGCATGGGGATTGGCCTAGCCCTGCGCGCATATAGCCAACACAGAGCTATATCACCCAAATCGGGTTTGGAAATGACGTAGTCCTTAACGTGGGCGCGCGTGGCAGACACGAACATCACGCGTGCCCAATACAGTTGCATATCTTGCGATTAGTGGCTATCTCTGGCCCCCTCATTCTGAATACAACAAATCACCATTATTCTCGACACTAGCACAAAACCAGAGAAATGACAAAGTTCAAAAGCCCCAACGAGGGGAATAAAATGACCACGGCGAGTCTATAAAATAAGTCTGATCGAGTACTACACTACCACTCAATCAGCGAACAACACCAGTTTATCCGACACACGTATCCACTCCCGCAGTGCCTCGTCCCCTACAAGCTCGATAAAGCCCTCTTCTCCACGCCCACGCATGCTGTCCCTGTATTGCAACTTGGCTACGTCGCGGTCTAGCCTCTCTCGAACCTATAGCCTACATTAGCACTCAGCTCAGCGCATCCCTACGCAGGCACTCACCTTGGTCATCAGCTGGCGATGCGTGACATTCGGTGGGACCCGAATCGCAATCAAGTCGTCTGTCGAACGGTGGAAGATTTTCACCTTGATAAATGCTGGATTCGTGTTGGCACCCCCGCTCGTCCCAGACGATGCGGTTGGCAGCGGCGGACTCATCAGCTGACTGGGCTCGTACTCGGAATACCTCCCGACTTGACTCTGGCTCCGGCTTTGACTCTGGCTCTGCGCCCGCGAGTGGGACCGTGAATGTGTGCGCGTGTGCTGCGAGGGTTGGTACCCCGACGCGCGATCCTGCACTCCCATATGCGCAAATTGGTTCGCAACCGCCTCGGCTTGGTCACCGACTGTCTGCCCATCGCTATACGCCTTGTCCGCGCCATGACCCACCTCGACCGCCACCTCGTCCATCGTATCGCCTACCCGAGGCGAAAAGAACCGGCGCAGGAGGGGGTGTGCGAGCACGTGTGCTGCCCCACGCGGGCTCAGATCACACAGATTTCCCAAATATTCGTCTAGCTCCTTGCACCGGATCGTCGTAATCGAGTCATCCACGTACGAGAGCGGACCGGGCATGTACGGCAGCAGCCGGTCTGGTGGGGGCTCGTCCGGGCCAGGGACTGGAATCGGCGTGCCCCCAGGCGTCTGACGTCCAGCCTCGATTGGCAGCGCATCGAGCAGCGCAATCTGGAACTCGTAAAAGTCGTCGTACACGCGGTACAACACGAGCTCGCGTGGAGGAGGGGCCGGAGCCCGGTCGTGTGGGGGATATGGCGCGTAGCGTGCGTTAATTCGGAACCAGTACTCTTCACTCTCAAAATGGAACGACGGGACCGATGCAGTGATCAGCTGCCCATAAGGCAAGAGCGCGACATCGTGCTGCGATTGGCGCGAATCCTCCATCGACGACGCACCGCTCGATGGATCGAGCGCTGGGGGGCTCGACTGCTCCGAGGTGCCCGCGCCACTCAGATGCCCTTGAACATGTGTTCGTCCGTTGGTATACTGTGTCGGGACCGGCGGGACCGGGTCGTCGAGTACGCCCAGTGGAATACTGCTCGCCTTGTACTCACTCGTCCGGCGTTTCCATTCTTCGACGCGCGGCAAGTCCCCTCGCTCGATCAACCTATCCACATCCGGAATCGGCTTGCCCGTCGCCGGGTCTCGGATCTCGACAAACGCAGCGGGGATGAGCCCAGCACCGCCCAGACGCCCAATCGGCTTGGCCACGAACCACTCGCGGTTCGACTGTGCGACAACCGTGAGCGGCTCGCCGGCGCGCGCGTCGAGCTCATCTGGGCGCTCGGCCTGGAAATCGTACTGGACGATTGCGTAGAAAGTTTGAAGGCGGGGCAGTTTAGGCGGTGGGGCGCGCTGGATAGGGGTTGCGCCGAGGTGATGAGCTTGGGTGTTGAGTAGTGGAGGAGATATTGGACCGCTTATTGTCGCGCCGGGTCCAGACAGGCGTGAGCTGGCAACAGGGTCAGCGCTGGGGGTAATACACATAGAGGCACAATAGACTCACCCTTGAGTGGACGAAGTGCTCTTGATCTCGTCGAAATGGGACCGTGGTACGAGACCTCGGGATCCGGTGAGGGTATTGTGCGCTTCGTACCACTCGCCGATGTCCTTGACGACATAGAAAAAGTCGCCCTTGCTAAACGAGAGCTCTTGGGGGCCGCCGGAGCGATACGAGCGCAACGCGCGGATAACTTTTTGCGGTGGGGCAGTCGCGGAGACAGGCTTGCCGAGGGCCGGGAGCTGGACCGGAGCAGAGACGGGTGTGTCCTTGTTCAATGACCGGCGCAAAGATTTCATGTTGCTGACTATATCGTCGTTCAGGTGCAGGGGAACACGTGCGGCGCAGGTGTGGTCGCGAGGACGGGTGCCGTGGCGGAGTGATTCAAAAGGGGTAGGGAACAAACAAGCGAGCGGCTTGAAGAACAAAAGCAGATGTATACACGAAGCGGGTACGAAAGAGATAAAAAGAGGCTCGCCGCCGTCCTCAGCGCGGTGGTCGTCGTTGTGTGTTGGTTCCGATGGGGGTTCACAAATTCCAGACCCAGGAGCTGGCTGCTTTCGGAAATTGTAACGGCACCCGCGTGACTTGGACCGGGATGAATGAAAGTATGCGCGCTGCAGCAAGGGGGATCGCACCCCCGTCGCAACTTGGACCTGCTTTATCACCCCCCGAGGGACGCTGTCACTAGCGGTCTGACGTCGGCACTTCTCGCAACGTTCCTTTCAATGCTTCCTGTGCTGAAACAGTACAAGCGCTTGGGTGAAGCCGGAAGCTTGCATTCTACCGCTGACCCCGGTTGAATGGCGGGCGCTGTATGCAATACGTAACTGGCTGCAAGACTACCACTAGTCTGCAGTTTGCCGCCCATGCAAATGAACTGGTTTGTACAGGGCCGGCTACTAAACCTATCCCAGCGCCTGTGGGGTTGATAAATTTGAGGTCTTGACAGGTCATCGATTCACGGGCGATCTGGGCCGCCCAGACTTCACAAGGCGCTGGGCTCGAAAACCTCCATGGCTTGTGTGGGTCGTCATTGCCAAGTGGCCCAACTCATAGCCACCCAGCAAATCGCCCGACTGGGGCGATCTCTTAGACTTTCAGAGTTTGACATTCGGCATGTGATGTACGCATGTACGTATCGGGTGCGGTATCAGTGGCCACACGACACCATCTTCTACGGTGCCAACAAAGTTTTCTCGACCGAACACCAGACACATCGCTTAGCAAAAAGAACATCGTTGCGGTGCGCTGATCTAGGAAGATGCCGGCTGAAAGCAACACGTTCGAACGAATCTCGTGTGTCCCAGACGGGGTAAGAACTATAGCTGAAACTGATGTGTATGCTCTTCAACCTGGATTACTGCCACAGCCCCTATTACACCCCCCGTTGTGGGGTATCGTGGCACCGTCGCATGGACGTAAACTAGCTGGGACCTCGGTCTGCGCGTCCGACATGCGCATATATCCAACCTGGCTGTATGCATTGAATTTCACCTTTTGGCGAGTGGTCGTTATCCGCCCCTTGACTTTGTTGGGACTGACTTTCTAGCTGTATAGAAATATAGAAGAAACACCCTGAACCAACCCTACTTAATGAGCCTATAACGTAACCCCAGATTACACTCTGTTATCTTTACGCCGGTACTCATGCGCGCTCATGGGCAGTGCTGATGTTTCTCCTGACCTCGACTGCTATCCGGGCCCGACTCCCAAAGCAGCGTAACAGTGCAGTGAACGGAGCATACTCTTGGGCCTGTGTAGCACTGGTCGCTGTACCAGGCCATAGCATTAGATTCGTCTTGTTCAAATAAGGCTGGTTAATATCATTGCCATAGTGACAAAAGTAAGGAAAAGGCGGTAGTTAAGCGGCCAAACTATTTGTGCATCACCAGGAAACGCCAGGAGCAGGTCCAACTTGTTCTGGGGTTTGGAGGGCAACTGGCGGGACTTGCGATGTCGGAACAGGCTGCACTTCAGGTTTCGGCACGAACTGGGCAAGAAAAGAAATAATCCAATTGGCTGAGTGTAGAGTGACTCCGTTGTCTAGAACTTGCTTTGTCGGCGAAGCAAAGGTTCGAGTGGCTACGACAGTTGGAACTGTACAGTCACGTGGAGTATCCGGGGCCTCGCATGTCCTGTGGATCCACCAGAGCGACCACTCTTTAACCTCACCACCCCTCCGATCCCGACAACACACCCACCCACTACCAACGCCTCACCCCTACCTCACCCCCCCTAATCACATGATGCCCCGAACTCGCAATATGCCTGATTTCGACGACATCCCTGGCGAGCTCCTCCAGAACGCCGCACAGGCCTCCCGCCTCCGCCGCCGAGGCGCCATCCGGAGCGTCGGGAGTCGCACCGATTTGTTTACGTCTGGTCCACATGCGTTTGGACGAGAAAACGCTGACGCAGTGCTTGTGGGTGCACTGCGTGGCGCGACAGCCCAGCGTGGCACACGCTGGGTCATTTGTGGAGGTCCAGAGGAGGATACGAGCGATGGGGAAGAAGACGACTGGATGGACCCACCGACAGTCAAGACTATATTCCGGCCGTCACCGCTGCCCAGCGTAATCGACTTGCGCCCCGCCAAACCCCGCCCGCTCGGCTTCGGCACGCCGCCTCCTAGGCCCGCCCGCCGGATCGACAACGGATGCGGGACCGTGCTTCACTATAGCGCGCTGAGTGTACCCCGCGTATCGTCCTGCGCCGCTCGGATCGACCCCGACGACGAACATGCGGCCGTCGGTGGGCTGCCGGAGAGTTCGCATCCCGTGCCTCGTCCGACGTCCATGTGCGGCTGTGTGCGCGAGCGGGTTGGATGTTTAAGATGGTACGTTTGTGTCTGTCCGACTCAGCTCGGGTTGCTCATTCGGTGCTGTTTGCAGTGGGAGCGAAGTGGGCGTACGCTACCGGCCTTGCGACCGCCATGCGGCTCGTGTAGTCCGCGCATCCGTGCTGTTTGACCCTGCACGCACACACCCAGATGAGCCGTTTGCGGACTCGGTTGCACCTGCTGATGCTGATGGAGAGGATTCGGACTCGGATACGGGTTCGTCGAGTGGGTTGCACATCGTGTTGAATACGCTTGGCTCGTTTCTAGGCCAACAACGTCAGCCTCTGCGCTCGCCTCCCCCTGTTCCCACCCCTCTTCGGGCAGGCATCTCACCGATGCTTGCACTATCGGACCTCCCCCGGTTATTGGGCGAATCGGGTGGTCTCCCTGCGACTGGGGCAAATGCCACGCCCTTGTCACCTATTTCGATGACAATGGCCCTGCGTCGGTCGTTGAGGGATGAATTGGACAGCCCAAGCACACCACTAGACGGAGATATTGGTGACTCGGATGCAGGAAGGAGCACACCAATGCCGGCTAGGAGGGTGAGGAGGAAGCGGAGCGAGTCGATTGAACGGTGAAAAAGTAAGTTTTAACGTTCCCACGAGGGTCACCGAACTCAATTAGGCCCTTTTAGGTGAACGATGGTATCTAAAACACTGAAAGGATACCCATAAGCTGCTCTGTATAATGATATGTCTTTGCTATATGTATATGTTCGTTCTATTGTGTTGGTTGGCGGGTTTTCGTGGCTGTTGGCCTCTTTCGTTCTACGTTCTGGTGGACTCGCATAGGCCCCACTTCTCACTCATGTTTATAGTTTTGACTTTGCACATTTGTATCACGATTTTAACAACAAAAATGTAATAAATTAAGTGTTACCCGTTACAAGGCACTGGCCGATCAGGCTAACCTCGGGCTCGTCGTCAGACCCAGCCGAGACCCTATCATACAGGCGCCTATATTAGCATGATTATTCTCCGTGCTGGCAACAACCTCGACCTGCTTTTCACTCATTCCACTCGACTCTTCTGCCCCTCCACCGAGTTCGCCGACTTGGATAATCACTCTTCTGGACGACGCATTGCCTTGGCTCGTTGCTCTGCAGCTTCAACGCGACCACCGTCAAAACACGGTCCCTCGCGCACGCCGCGTTCTCGCCGCGACTTTCTCCTCGTGACTCTTTCTGCGCAGTCGCAAAGGCGTTCCGATCAGCTTCTCTTGGCGGGTCGTGGGCGGGGGTGATCTGTACATAAGCAGTCAGCTGTGCTTGTGAGCGCAGCCGCACTTTATAAAGAACTCTCCCACTGTGCCCGAGATCCCCCTGACTCGTCTGTGAGCTGGACGGTCGAAACTGGTACGTCGTGTGCGTCGAGTCTGCTATTCGACTGGTATTAATTTTGTTCGGATGTACTTGGCAGGTTCGATTTGACGTATTTTTGTGAAATTACTCGGGATCGATAGCGGGTTGTGAGCCAGTTTTGGACAGTCAGTCAGGCGCCCCTTGCTCCGGTTTTGTGGTGCGCACGTTGTGCATTCTAGGCCATATTTCTCTTGCTAACTAGGCCCCTGAAGACGCATAGTAGACATGTACCAAAGCCATCAAATCTCTTATACCCAACCACCTGTACCGACCCACCAGTATTTGCAAGGC
This sequence comes from Ceratobasidium sp. 414, assembly GCA_019616945.1. NCBI lineage: Eukaryota > Fungi > Basidiomycota > Agaricomycetes > Cantharellales > Ceratobasidiaceae > Ceratobasidium > Ceratobasidium sp. 414. Next base: position 121,401 of record WSTK01000007.1, on the reverse strand, counting down.
CAATCATGGCATCCACAGGCTGCCCCTCAGCCCCCTCCTCGTCCGACCGAGTCGCAGCACTTTGAGCCCAGTGCACCGCCTCTTCCTCCTAAACCCGAGCTCCGCTCTACTTCAACAAATAGCCCAGGCTCGACATGGGGCGGTGAGGAGGTCGCAAACTCGCCCGTTGTGCAGACTCCCTTGCATTATTGGCCCCCACATCCACCTGCAAGAGTTGATTCGCCGGGAATGGGTCATCGCGCGTATACATCACCAATGATGTCGTCTGCGCCCAGGATCGGTGGCACTATCCCTCCCGAACAGGTCCGATTGCTTGATTCCGCACGATTTACTGAGTCGGAACAGGCGGCGAGCCGATCCCACCCCCAACAAATGACAATTGGGCAGAGTCCTGAGATGGGACCATATGCTCTCGTTCCTCCTACCCCACAGATGCGTGGCATGACTCCGATGCCTCAGTCGCCGTATCTTTCTGCTGCCCCTCGAGCACCGGAGGGCTCGTCCCCGCCTCAAGCTTCGATGTCACCTTTGTTCAAGTCGTCGTACCCTGGCTCGCCGTCCCCAATGCCGCCTCCGCCTCCACCCCCACTGGCGAACTGGCCTTATGCTGCCACACCAGCCCCGCCAAATTATAATCCATTACCTCCCCAGCTTCCACATCTCCCACCCCCGCCTCCCCCACTGCCTGCGCATCATTCCGAGTCCCAGGTGCACACAAGTCATTCTCATACGCCAGCACCAAACTCGCAAGCACGCCATCTCTCGCTTCCGCCTCTTCCACCATCAACGCCAGCCCCTAACCATCCACCCCCCGCCTCTACGTCTACTCCTGCTCCACCAGCAATGCCTGCCCCTTCTTTCCCCCAACCGTTTGCGGCTCCTCATGCACCCATGCACGCAGGTTCCCACAGCTGGATTGGTGGAATAGCTCCCCGACCAAGTACGCACTTTTGGCCTCATTATCAACCAGACTGGAACAACATGCCATCGATTCCCCAGGAGTTTCCCGCCACACCCGCCCCGCCACCACCACCGCGGCCTCCTGCCACACCCGCCCCGCCTGCACATGCAGTCTCCTTCCCAGCGGTTCAGATGCCGACTGCGGTTGTGCCCCCGCCCCCACCGGTGCCGCCGCACCCTAAGCATGCGGCTACCTCGCCCACCGTGTTGACGCAGGGGCAGTGGTCGGGTGGGCTGCAGAGGTCTGGAACTGTGAGTTCGCCTGCGCCACCGTTGCCACCCAAAGAGCCGGTGCTTCCCCCTAACGAACATGTCTCACATTCCGATGAGCATTCTTGGTCGCTTCCACAAGAGCCGCCTCTACCTCCAAAGGAACCGATACCACCTTCGTTTCCAACGGCATCAGCACCAGGCGGCTCCTCCCCTCGTCTCACCCCGCCGCCACCGCGTGCAACGACATTGGAAGAGCAACACGAGGCCGAGCTGCGCGAAGCGATGCGCATGAGCCTGGCTATATCGCCTCGAGGCGAGGGGCAGGAAGACCCCGAGCTTGCACGAGCGCTGCGCGAAAGCATGCGCGAAGTTTCCATTCCAAGCGCTGGCTCTGGCTCCAACTTTGAAACGGGCACTGGTTTGAACCTGGGAAGTGGCGCATGGGTGCCGGTGTTGCCTCGTGCAGATTCTCCCGAGGCTGAGTCGGTGTATCAATCGCGGCCACCGCCCCCCTTGCCAAATCAGGTACAAGCAACTGTGCCCGCTACCCCTCCACAAGAAATCATATCGGAGACACCAGTGACCGCGAGTTCCCCTGCTGAAACGCAAGCACCAGACGAAGACGGGCCACCGCCGCCAGCTTATGAGGAAGTTACCGGGAGTCTGACCGCGACGCCAGCTGTGGTATCACCAGTGCCATTGCCACCAACGATGCCAGAGCCCATTCCATCTGCTCCAATCCTAGGTTCTGTCAGCCCAAGAGAACGGAATACGCAGAACAACCTCTCGGAGGAACTTAACATCAGCCTATCTGCGCCAGAGCCCCCAGTGGCCATCGAGGTGATCCCACCGAGTGCCAGCAACAATCTGGCGCGACGTGAGCATAGGACAGGGCGCTCCGGTCGCCTAGAGAGGTCTTCCAGCGAAGGAAATCGACCAGCACGTGTGTCCGATGAGATTTCCACCAGTCCACCGCTTAGGAGGTCCACCCAGTCCCCTCCTCGTGGCACAGACCACGCTCGAGCAAGTTCTCAATCCCGACCGCACCCAGTCGTAGAACTTCCACGCCAGCCTGAACTAACAGCCCCCAGCTTTGCCCGCCCGCGTGTAGCGTCCACCACGTCGCAGGCAAGTTTGAGCCCAGCATCTCGGCTAGGCCGGGCGTCCATGTTCTTTGGCATGTCGGGTTCAAGCCTGAGCTTGGGGTCCAACGACCCGCCTCCGCGCCGTACTTGGGCAATCGACGAGGAACCCAGCAAAGGAAATGGCTTGTCGTTGCAAGCCCCCGAGCCCCCGATCAGTCTTTTGCGCTCCCGCAACGCGTCTGAAGTCAACTTGCACGAAGGGGTTGCCGACGCACCACCGAATGAAACCTTGTTGAACGGAGTCAGTAAGTAAATTTAACGCATACATCTTGTGCATTTGCTTACTAGCCGATTCTAGTCTATGGCTTCCGGGATCCTGACCCCCCTACGCCTGTGCCAATGCCCGCAGCAGATCCTCCGCCGCCAAATATCTCCCTCGACGACAGCGGCGCCTTTCACATCCAAGCCCTCAACTTTCGACACCTGCTCCGGCTGTTATCCCACTATGGATCCACAAGCCTCATGGCTACTCCCGCTGCGATCGCCGCCAGCAAGTCGGGCATACACTCTGCACGCGTAGTGCTCCACTTTGTTCGAGGACCCCATGAACGCGACCCGTGGTTCTGTCGCCTGTTCCTCGAACTACATACACCTCCCGAGCGCGAAACTGCAGGCCCACCCGACACTACGCTCCCCTATCCGGGAACGAAGATCATAGCGCCGGTCGGCCCGCGCGGGAAGCTGTACGTGGTACCAGGACCGCTACCACAGCTGCCTCTCTCGTTCCAAGGTCTTTCGATATTCTTGATCAACCGGCTGGAAGAAGCTCGTCGGGCCCCGAGCGACAGCACTCAACGGCGACTTGAGCGAATCTTAATCGAGTGCTATGGGTCGGTGACTGGCGCCGGGGTAACCAACGAAGAGATTGGAGGGCGGCAGAAAGGATCGGGTAGTCTTTTATCTCTTGGTGGTATCTTCTCAAAGGTCAAGGATAAGCTTAGTTCCGATAAGCCAAACGGAAATGTCAACGACCACACGTACGACTTGATCTCTCCCTTCCACCTTGAAGACTATCATTGAGGTGGCGCTTTTATGTTTCTTCCACCGAACTCTCGTTCGTTTTGAACATTTGTTGTTGATCTTTTCTTCCAACTTGCTTATTACCCGTCAATTGTACGTACTATGCAGTCTATGTATATGTCTGTGAATGCAAAAGAGCTGCTCTGTATTCGCGAATACCGTACACAGCTAAAGGCACAGTAAAGCCTGGAACAACAACGTCCAAATCACGAAAGAAAAAAGTTCAAGTGATGGATGGTACAAAATACAGTGTAGATGATGATAGATCGTCTAAGCGTGAAAGCCATGAAGTGTCCGTATAAACATAATCATCCGTCGCACCTCGTTCGCGTCATGCTCCTATACTCCTTTCAAGTGTATTCTTGTCACTCGACTGAATCACCGCCTCCCAATCTCGTGCAGCCGCCTCGAGCATCAAGATAAAAGCCTGGCCCTCGGGGCTGGCAGCCCCCCGCTGAGAATAGCTCCACGGGTTCGCCACATTCTGCAACCACCCAGTAAGAGGGTCGACGCTCGCAGCAACAGCCTGGCGCGCTTTCCCAGCGGGCTCCAGCAGCGATCGCACGCTATACCCAGACCGCGCAAGAATGTCCGCCAAAGATTGAGTAGTCGTCGCCCCCGTCGTGTTTGTAAACGTGATATTCGGGTTCTTCACGATATGGGATGCAAGCCGATACGTCGTAGCCGCCAAAAGCGCTGTACCAGACGCGTCCGAGAAGGCAGACGAAGGAGATATCAAAAAGTTGGGAGTCGAGGATGTGGGGGAAGACAGATCAGGGTAGTTGTACAGTGTGCCGTTGGGTAATTGGTACGCCCAGGCGGAAGTGAGAACCTCGGCGATCCATACCGCAAGGTCGGCTCGTTCGTTTGCATAAGTCGAGCTGAACGAGGAGCTAGTGACCGTCGCGAGCACGCGCATCATGCCAGATGCTGCCCATCCACACCCAGACGACCAGTGACCCATATCAGTGTTGATACCGAGCTGGATGTGGCGCCAAAGACCAGTCTGGCTATCGACTCTCAAGTTGTTACGATATGTGCGAATCTAACGGTCCAGTTAATACCAAGTCCCAAACACGGGAGCAAAATGAGGCCCCATGGCTAAAAATGACTAACCTGGTTAAATGCTTCCGCCAGGACGGTAGGGTTATTGTGCAGTGCGCCGTAATAGGCGAGAAAAGGTGGAACCATGGACAAGTTGTCGCTCCAGAGTTGAATTTGTTCGCTTCGATGAGAAATGGCTCCGTCGACATTTCGAGGCGCCTTGTTCATCAGATAATCCAACTGTTGCTCAATAGCCGTATTGTAATCGCCGCCAGTTGCGCCTGTAAAGTTTGCGACGAGCACAGCTACACCTAGACCTATAAAACACGTCATTAAAATGAATTCACTACTCCCGAGATGGAAAGGTGGCTCACTTGCTGGGTCCCCAACGGAGGTATCCACCACGAACGCCTCGACTAGTGGATTACGGGTCTGGATGATTCTATCTGTGACTGAATAGATCGATCCTGGCGTCAACGATGCGTTGGGAGGCGGGTTTGGCAGGTTTAATGCAAGGGGTCCGTATACGGAGAGTGCAGGGTAATCATATTCGAGTAATGCTTGCGTGGATGTGCCCAATTCCCAGCTAACGAAAATCTTCAGCCTAGCATATTATAATAAATCCATTTGCTACACACCTGGCCTGGGCTCCTTCTATAAGTCTACTCCGAACGAGATTGATCTGGTCAGGCGTGAGGACAGAACTGGGAATGTCGGGTATAGGGGCTGCACGAGCTGTTCTAGCCGCAGCAATAATAAGCGGAAACACAAGGAAGGTGAGCATGGTGGAGGGTGAGGAGAGACATCCTGCGCGCCATGAGTTGTGCTCGTCTATTCATAGGACGAGGAAAACAACAATATGAAGAACGGCGGTTGTCACGCAACCCTGACTCGGCCCCTCGGCGCCTCACATGGCGACGGGCATGCCGTCACATCTCCATATGACTAAGCTGGGCATGCCCTGCCGAGAGGCTAGGCACCAGCGAATTGTGTCACACGTGCTGCGCCTCTCGTCACATTTACGTCACACCCAGCAGCTGACTAATAGTCATGTCTAGTCACATGACTGTGTTTTCCCAAATGACGCTCACTCGCGTATATCTCGGCCTGTTGCCAATGGCGCAACAACAAGCCCCGATTTTACGACAATATCGTATTTGGGAGGGGGCATAACCACCATGTCGTTACCTCCAGAAACTTATATTCGCTTCAGTCCAGGCTGCTGTTGAGCTGCTACACTAAGATTGCGCTTGAGCACACACCAGCGCTCTTCACACCTGCCGGGCTTTTGTGATCTCGTTGCTTAAACTGAGTTCTCGGGAAGCGATATAAAATTTAAGCATAGCGATTACGCGGTTACACCCTCTCTATCATTTGTTTCTAAGACGTTCTATCCTTACGCCATGTCAACATACCTTCGGCATCTCCCCCCACACCGCGGCAAGAGTCTAGCTTGCTCAGCTCGATCGTACAACCGGCGGAATGAGCGCGTTCTGCATCCCTGCGATCAGATACTAACTAGGTGCTACTGGCTATCCTTGTTTGTGAAAGTCCGAAATCAATTCGCTGAGATTAAGTCAATACAGATAGGGCTAGAAGTTTTTGAAGCCTGCGGGCAGCGGGATATGTTGCGTCTCGGCGCGGGAGACGCTTACCCGCATCTAGGCGCAAATACTACAAAATAGACTTCGGCTGTTTTGTTCAACTTTTTGCCACCCTAGCCTGATAAGTGAAAAATATAAGAGGGGACATATTCCTAGCCCCTGACCGCAGCGAGCAATCCCAGCCCTATGTAGGGAAGCATTACATACTACAACGAACTTAAACGACCATCAAAACACATCCTACTTCCGCCGAAAGTCATCCACAACTTCTTGGTCGTCCCCTCGGGCTCGAAACGGCGCGCAAGAGCCTGTTTGTTGGAATTTTCGGTGCAGATCGGGCTCGTTTAGTCGTGCGGCACAAGCCCAACTCCCAGCGATCACCGGCGATACACAATTCCGTGATGAGAAGTATATGCGCGCGCATAATGGTTCTTGCAGGGGTAAACGGCCAACCTACCCCTAGACCAAGAAGAGCAGGGGCTTAAATATCACAATTCGGCTTGACGTATCAGATGGTTAGCCGAGAGCCAGGTGGCGTCATCATGTTGTCGTTCGCATCCAGTCTCAACCGCTTGGCGTCGACTGGTCACGCCACAATCAGAGATCGGCGGTCGGGCTTGATATGGTTAGCCAGATCCCTGATTTGGGATGAGCTCATTTATAGGTTATGCGCGGGACGAGCGCGGGCGCCGTCTTGACTCTCAGCCTTCTCGGCCTAGGTGCACCCCGGTTTCGGGCGGATCCAGTTAGACACATTGACATTGAGGTATTAGTCCGCCTTACACAACGGATCTCTCCGAAAAGCGAGGTTCCGAGGACACAATAGCGGCCGCAAAAGCAAGAATCACCTACACAGGCTTACCACTCCTTGGCAAGCTTGAATTTCCAAGAGAAGTCTTGTGGAACAGCAAGTAAGCACCGAATAAGGTAAACAAGATACAAGACAAACTCACCCGCATGAACGTTCTTATCGTCATCGTAGACACGGCTAGTGACGTCGTAGGTGCCAGAACGGGCAAACATACCCGAGGGGGACTCTTCGGTAACAAATGTAACTGTTCGCGGCTCGGCTTGAGGCCCAAAGGAACCAATCATTTGCTCGAGTTTGTCCACTGGGGTGAAGAGTCAATACAAGTGGCGAGGTGAGATGATCCAACTCACCCTTTATGCCCGCTCTCTTCACAACATGGAGGTATCGTAGGCCAGAAACGACAGTACCCTGGATGAGAAACTTCAAACAGACGCTATCCATAATCATGTCAATAAGGGCGACACAAAAAATAATAGAAAAAAGTACCTGTACTCTGTGCCTTCCTTGATCGTAATAGGGTTGTGCTTGCAAGCCTCTATCGAGGCAGGATTAGTCAAGTTTAAAGCGACGGTTTTGCCGGGCGGAAGGGAGGGGGAAGTTAGGTACAAGGACTCCACAACAACCTACACGCAACGTTAGACATGGCAAAGCACACAAAACGACCAGGGCAACAGGCACACCTTTGCCGGGCCCGCCGCATCAGCCCCAATCCCGATCGAAGCCTTCCAGCGGTTAAGCGATTCGTCATGGGCATCCAGAGTTGCTACGAAAACGCCACCACGTCAGCACCCAACGCGTCGCGAAAACGTCAAGAGACGCGTACCATACTCATCAACCGTCTAAAAGCGGTCGAACCCCCTTTTCAGTATCGCACAGCGCGACTTGCTGCACAAAACGCGCCTACCTTTTGCTGGCCGACCTTGTATCCCGCCGTTGTAGTGGGGTTCAGGTCTGCTTCATGATCATCGTGGTGGGGCTAAGGACGGATTAGGACGGAAACCACATGGACTGCAAATGCACGCACTTCAGACATGATAGCAGTTGAGACAAAGTAACCAGGAGAAATGTAGTCGAGGTCAAGGGCAAGGGCACGTTTGTAACCAAGGGCGTTCTTTACACTAGATCGGGCATAACGTGACTTCTTTTTATGGGAGCCATTTATCGATAGGGAGCCTCGATCCATCGATCGGTGGCTATGCGCATACATACAGGGCTTCTACTGATACAAATCCACGCTCTAGCCCAAGTAGTGCATACACCCCGTTCAAGCAAATCCAGTGCTCACACTCGGAGCAAAGACGGGGAAAGGATGCGCCTGCGTATGTACGGGTCAGTTGGGAGATGGCAGTGCAAACTAGGTTGCATACCTCGGTATTGAAAACAACCTCTGCAAAAAGACCTTTGTTGAGCTCCAAGACACTTGAGACGTGTACAACATCACGCACCATTCAACGGCAAGACCGAACTGTCCGAGAAGAGTAAAAATAGATACTTTAACGTTTCGCTCTGAAAAAATGTAACCATGTCACCACTCAATACGTCCAGTCACGAACACGTGGTGGACTCACGAGCAAAAACGTTTCCTGCTTGTCATCCCAACGGACAGGAAGCTTATCGACATTCATTACAGTAGCGTAACCTCCTGAGGGCACTTTGCAATGCTTCTCAATGGCCTGAAAGATGTCCCAGCCCCACCGGCGATATTTTGGGTCACCAGTCAACCTGTGGGCTAAGAAGAGTGATTCAACTGTCTCCGGCCTGTCGATCACGGGAAGTAAACAAAAGTGACATCGGCTTCACGTCGAACCTCACCTCAGAATGTATCGAGCATCATATGATATGTCACTCTCGGTCCTGTAGAGTAGATCAGACTACTGGCCGGATCTGACTCCGAAAAAAGGCTCACTGCGTCGTCCCCTTGATGTACCAGTCTGTTGGGGCTTGACTTCGTACCGTTGTTGGGTCATTCGGCGTCCTGAAGTGTATAATCTCGGGTGCAAGCCCACTAACACAACGGAGATTAGCGGGATTTAAACCTCCTTTGGAGTGAAAAAAAAGCCCATACGTTGCGGTCTCGTGGGTAGCCATGCAACCCTCAATCAGTTGAACCCCCATAATCCAGTCAGCCCGTTCTCGCTCGTTGAATTTGGACGTGTCCGGAGGGATTTTCATCCTGCCACCATCGGTTACGCCGAGCAATAACGAACCGCCCAGGAAGCATACAAGGTGGTCTTGTTTTGGAATAAACTTCCAATCGCTGTGCATTTATTAGCGGCTACGCGTGTAATGCGGCGACAAGGCGCTTACTGCTGATAGCTAGTCCCGGTGCGAATTGGCTGTAGTTCGCCAGTGAAAACGAGTCTGCTCGTGGGTGTTGTCCTTACGAGATTTGATCGGACGGCCTCCATGGCGTCGTCGTACATCTGGTGGGCGAATCAGGGGCGCCCGTTCCGGATATACGGAATTAACCCACCGCGCGGTAAACGGTCTCCGAACGATCCTAACCGAGCAACACGGTCATTATTCAATAACCCTGGAGGTCACAAGCACGCACTGTTTGTAGGTATTGTTTGCTGGACAATTAGTTAGTGGGCGGTGTTCTAAAGGGGTAATGAACGACATACAGTAGATATTCATAGTAGGAATCGCCCCGCGAGCCAAGACGAATATCAGATACCATAAATTGCCCTGTTTCTGGTCTAGCTTGTGATAACTGAGCAAAAACCATTTAAGCGAGGTGAAATACCCACGACATGAAGATTGGGACAATTGGTTGCAAAACACCTTTTTTAATGACCGCCATCACCTGCGGGTGGAGTAGTCAGCAACAGGACCCGATCAGAAGCCCACAGAGTCTACTCTTTCAGCCGCGCGCCAATAGTTGTCCTCGTCTGTCAGAAAGCTTAGGTATTTGAACTCTAGCTGCAGGGTAGCAACCTCGGCGACGCTAACAAAATTGTTGTTGTCTTGATCCAATACCCCTTTGCCAACGCAAATTCCGTCCTATATTCAAACTGTAAACCACATCGCCAGCACACGCATAAACCAAGCCACGCACCTGTTTAGATGCGCATAGATTTACCATGGACGTCGGGAGCCCAGATGGAGTCTCAAAAACCGGCATTATCCGATCGGCTAGTTCACTATTCATAGACACACGAAAAAAGGTGCTCAGTCCGAGAATATATCGAGCCGAAACCACTCACCGAGCTCGATCCAAGTACGAACCATCAGTTGTCAAGTAATGAGCCGACAGAAGTCCCCCAAGTACCCGAATGGTTGTCTACTGCACATGAGTTGCTGAAAACGGTTTTACCGAGATTAAACTTACCTCGAACGTGTTAAAATTAGCATCGCGATCGAAACTCAATGTATCCTGTACCCAGCTTCGAGCTCGTTCGTATTCGCCATCAAATTCATATCCCTGCTGTTGCATTAGGATAATGGTATCGAGTGAATCTACAATGGTATATCCGATACCGCCCGCGGCCGTCAGATTGGATCCTTTTTGCCCCAAAGGGTGATACTCGTCGGCCCCAAACGCGTCTCGCTCTGCACATCACTCGTCAATTAAAAATAAAACGTGACGTGGCAGGGGAGACCTACCATATGCAGAATATGCGTGCTATCACGACATCGCGAGTTAATCAAGGCAAATCATGTGTAATGCGTCTACTCACGCGAAATGCTGCTACGACCGCATCTCGTTTTTGGACGTCGGCTCCGAGTACGGCTCGGGCGCGTGACGGAACTTTGAGGGCCGGAGGCAATCGTGTGGTGCGACGTAGTGGGACCAGCCCAGAGAACTAGCAAACATGTTAGTGGGCATGATCGGTGTGCAAAAAGGGGTAGGCTTACCGTTGCTGCGCATCCTAAAAGCCCAGCCACCACTACCCAATATAGCGGTGAACCCGTACGTTTCTAGAGGCCGGGTGAGTATTCAATCATATAGACAAGGGACCGCCCACCGTTTGTTTGCCCGCGTCAGGCACCGTGGGCTCGTCCTGCGGCTTTGATAATTTTTTGTTGCGTTTTCGAAGTTCAGCCATGGTGGTCGTTGGGAGGAATGCTACAGCCACGTGATTCCCTCGATCAGTGATCTAGGTGGCACGGCTCTTCTTGGACAGTGGCTAAGGTAGAGTTCACCTTGTAGATCAGCAATACTGCACCGGGCTGACAGTACTTTATTTGCATTAATTACTGGACATGGCCTGGCGAAAAGTACTCATGGGCGAAACCGTAGGTGGGCTAGCCCCTTTCCCACGAGCACTCGGCAAAGTACGATCGGTATTCGCATGTCATTACAATATATTCTGTGTCGCATAATGTGGGTATCAGACAACGGGTATGAGATGTATGGGGCAGGACCAAATACACAGTTGGGGTCGAATAATTATCCGATCAAGGGACCGACGTAACAGGCATAATCCAAGAAAAGACGTGAGAAGAAAACAAGCGAAAAAGGAACGGGAAATACTATGTCGTAAGGTCGTTGTCGCCATCCAACTTGAATGTTCGCTCGGGGGTTTCTCCGAGCTTAATCTCCGTCCTGACCCACGTACCGGAACTCTTCTGTTAGTTCCTCTACTTCTTTCCCGATCGCCTCTGCAGCCCCGAGCACCCCTTCCATACGTTCTTCCCGCTCTGAAAGCTCCCCTTGACGTGTTGCCCGGTAGGTCATGATCGCTCGCTTGTGCACGCGAATCAACGTAGCCAGGCGATCAGAAATTGAGCCGTGCCCTGAGATCTGAATCGGGGTCCGACCATCTCCAACATCCTCGGCGGGGTCATAGTCCAGCGGCCGACCAGCGGAATATTGAGCTGCTGCGAGCGAGGGCGGGAGGTCTCTCCACCGAGCACGCGAGGGGGATGGGGAGCGGGTCTGGTCGTGGCCAGCATGGTGGTGCGACTGGTGTCTGGGCGGTGACTGGGATCCAATGAGAAAAGCCTTGGGGGTGCAAAAATGTACTCACCCGATAGCTAGAATGCGACAGCCGTCGTCCCTCGGACCCGTGCTCCCAGTTGGATCTTTCCGGGCTGGCATACCGCATCCGGCTACGCAATCGATCGTCCCTTTCGTCCTCGACCTCACGCTTCGTGCCACGCCCAGGACTCTCGTACCGGGGGCCGCCCTGAATAAAGCTGCCGCTGGCCTCTGAGCGCCCAGCAAGGGATGCATGCGCCAGAATTGGAACATGGCCGGGGCCAGTGGGAGGTGCGACCGCAGCAACCAGACCAGACGAACTGGCCAGGGACGGATGCGCCGACAGAGTTGGCGAAGGGACGACATGGCTCCGCCGGGGAGAGGGGGGTATTGGAGGGAGCGTTGGATGAGGGGCCGGTGGGAGGTGGCGTGCACCGGGATGGATGTGAGGGGGATGCCGAAGGTGCGGGCTCGGGTGCGGGTGGTGGGGGACGAGCCCAGGCTGAAAAGTTGGGTGCAAGGAATAGCCAGCCCGGGAAAGGTTGGCAATGTGATCGTTTAGCTGTTTGTTCTCAATACGAAGCATTTCAATCGTGTTTTGCTGCTCAGTAATCTGGGCGGTCAAAACATGGACATGCTCTACACAACGTCAGCCCTGACCAGAGCCAAAAAAAGCAAGTCAAATACCTTTACGCTTCGCCCGGCTCCTTCTGGCGCTCAACCGATTGTCGACCTTCTTTTTCGCCTCGGGCGGGAGGGCCATGTACTCTTCCGGCGTAGGGCTTTCCCCAACGCGGTGCTTCCCCGGTCGGCGGTACGGAGCATCCGAGCGTTCACCAGGGGTATCCGACTGAATACTGTGGTGACGTTGATCGAGCCCAACCGAAGGGGACGCGGCAGAGACCATGCTCGACTCGGACGCAGTTACCAGACTATCGCGGCGCTGGGGTGCACCGCGAGGGGGGTCATGAGCCGACATGGCAGGTGCGCCGCCTCGGGTCCGAGTATGACCAGAGCTGCTCGGAGCTCGGGCGAACCGAGCGTTGCCTTCGCGCGAGGATGATGCGTACGCATGGGGGTCGGTGGCCGCGAGCAACGAGAACCCTGTGCGCGAGGTGCTGGTAAGCATCGGCAATAGCGTCTGAATACGCGATTGTATCTGGTTCAGCAGCACACCATCCATTCGGCGACCGTCTAGAATGCAGACGATGCATGAGCACCGGAGACACTTGAAAGGGCCGGCCAGGTGTGGAGCGGATGGGACAAGACTGAAAAAGCGAGCTCACCTTGCTGGCTGTCCTCCGCATCCCCGTCTCTGGACAGCTCGTCTTCTTCGCTCTGGTGCACGTCAACGGGCGGGCGGGGTGGTCTCGCGGGATGTCGACGCACACTGGTATAGCCAATAGGGGGGTCGGAGTACCTCTCCGGGGGGCGGTCGCCGCTGCCATAGTCGGACCCCACGTCCATGGTGAAGCAACGGAGCTGGGGGGTGTCAGTGGCCAGACGCGGCAGCGACAGATATACTTACCAGACGCGATTTAGCCGGTGCTCTGGAGCGAATATCCTGAAAAACACGGGACGCAAAGGGATGTCAGCCGTGCACGTGGTTTATATATTAAAACCAAGAGGGGGGTGGCGGGTCGGCGTGGGGAGGACGAAAGCGGGCGACCCGATAGCCCAGTGAGGATCACAGGCAACGGGTCGAGGACTGGCAGCAGCGAGGGGGGGGGGGCGACGCGACGTACGGGATGCGGTGGGGGCGGTAGAGGGGACCCGATTGGCGGGAGGCACGGAGGAGGGAGGGTTAAATGGTCGCGGAGGTTGCGGCTGGAGAATGACTGGATATTGCCAAGTGGGATCGGCTTGAGCAGCCGCGGCAGACCGGGGGCGCTACCAGTCATTTCGGGCCAGGAACGCACTACCGTCCGCAGCACTGATTCGACACCCTTGATCTCCAGCAGCCTGGGACGCCCATGGCCAGTGAGAAACGCTGTTTGCACGCAGATCGCCCCGTCACCAGAACGCCCGTGACGTGCGCGCCTTCTGCACGTTTCCTCATCCGATAGCGGGAACAAGCCCCCGTCAGCGCACTGTGGCGTGACCGCATCTCTTGTTCATCAGGGCCTGTCCAAATCCGGTGCTAAGTGCTTGCCATCTGGCCATCGCCCATGCCCGCCCGTTTCAGACTGAATGCACCCTTCGATCGCACATATAAGCCGCACTCGACGCCATCCCCCGTGTCCAGAGCCCCTGATCTGAATGCAGTCAGTGGGCTCATCTCGCACGTGGCCGAGAGTCCTCGAATACCGCATGTTTTAATCGAGGCCCCGGGAGCAGTCTGCCCGCGGCTCAGCAGCTGGTTGGCAGCGGAGCCGAGCTCGCCGTGGTGGCGCGATTCAGCCAGGCTCATCACCGCAATTTTCTTCACGGCGGCGACCAGTTGGGCGCTTTTGCGGGCAGGGCAGTGCAGGGATGCTGCTCCGATTGGTGAGACCTGGCAGATTAGTAGGCGATTTACAAACCGATCGTGGTGAGACCTGGCAGATTAGTGGGTTCCGATCATAGACGCTGTGCGTTTCTTCCTAATTTCTTCAGCTGACAACATTCCTTCGCGCAGTCGAATGAAGCCTGTATCCGTCTTGAATCATTCGAAACGGGCCATCAGGTTTCAACCAGTACCCAGGCTGAAAACCACGTCACAACCTCTGGCCGACACAGCGCAAATTGCCCAGTCGTTTGCGCAACAGGACTCTGCCAGATTAGCTCACAAGGGCCCCGGCGCGCTCGGGTAAAACCGACAGAGGGGTATCTTGCGCCACGCCTCTTGCCCATGTCCCCCTAAGTTACCTCCGAGTCGCCCCAGTTACCCCCGCGGGCGTAGGCTAGGTAGCATCCCCGGGTTTCCCGATATCTATGTGGGCAAAAAAGGAGGACGAGGGTCGCCCTGCATTGCGCGATTGCGATCCCGTATCGCCCGGGCTCCCAACTTTGATATGTTGATAGATCATGTCACTCGTTCTCAGGATTTGCCGCATCAAGAAAGTACTCACGCAATAACCCACTGCTCATGCATGTGCTGCGGAATACCTGCAGAATCCGCTGGTAGTCATGTATGTCATATGGGGGTGATCGCGATCGCCTCGTTGTCACGAACGCGTGCCTCGCCTGCGGGCCGGGAGAGATACGCGCGGCAAGCAGTCTGCAAGGTGCCCGAGCTGGCAACATTACCCAGCACCAGCGGGCGGCGGCGGCCCGCAGCTTGCAGCCTTGTTAGCCGGTCTGAAACTCGGTGACGGCCATGTCGGTGTGCCCCGGCCCAACGCCGCATCAGGCGCTGCATTCGGGTTTTTTTCAAAAAGTGCTCGACTGCTATGAAATTCGCACACAGGCTATTTACAAACCTTCTCAGGCCAAGGTTTGCGCTGTGGCAAACGGGTATAGCCTGATATCCCTCCTAGCGCTCGTCGTGTCACCTGAGCTCGCTGGACACGGAGCTGCCAGAGGCCCACCCCAAGCGTCCCAAAGTATGGGCAGACCACTACCCTGGGGTCCCATAGGATCAGCGTCCTAATTCCGCCTGTGTCGCCAAGAACACCCATTGGGACAATAGCATTTGTCTGAAAACGGTGATCAAGAGAGTCTTTGTCACACGTTCATTGTTGGAGCTTCGTACATGCATCAACGACGGCTCTAACGCTATCAGCGTCCGTTTTCCAGACCGACCATTCGAAAGGACCAGGCTGCCCCATCTGGAATGACTCGTCCTGGCGTCGCGCAGATACCTCGCTCAGACCGTCGGTCCAAGAACCCCCGCTCATATGATACTCGCGCACACCAAGCGGCCACAGTGCTGAAAATACACTCTCGATAGAACGAGGGCTGATGCCGGAACCTGGCATAATCCGCAGCTCATTTGGGCGGCCCTTCTGTGCGGAAGAAAGTGTTTGAGCAAGTCGGGCCAAGCATTCAAGCGACGCCGGTTCGTTTGTGCGGGGGGTCGCATGACCACTCGTCAGTATACGTGTAATGCCGGGAATACCCATAATATCGCTCAATGCTGCGCATAGATCCCGCCTGATGAGCTTCGAGGTGATAAATTACCAGTCTGATCACGCTCGCACACACCTTTGGAAGGATCTGCAGCGAGGTCGAATGCCCTGTGGAAAGTAACTGGATCTATTGTGAGAGAAAGTGATCGGACAGTTTTGACATTTCTTCCTACCTTCCATAGGGCTCGCTCCTTCCGTGAGCCTGCAAGGCAAGTGAGTCTGTGACTTGGTGATCGAGCGGGAGCACTCACCTGGCACACCTCCCCAGATCTACCGAGCCATCCGGGGTCAACACGCCAAAGACCACACCGTTGACACCCAACGTCCGGAACACGGACACGTCCTCCAGCATCGTCTCAAACTCTTGGGGAGTATACACAAAATCGCCGACTCGGGGTCGGACCATCACCTAGAAATAGAAAGGCAACTGCGTGCAGCCACGTTGTGGGCAGTCTCTGAGCATGACGACGTACCATGAGGGGAACCAAGGGCAAACGTTTCCTAATCAGCCTGACGAGACCCACGCTTGGAGTCGAGCCACCGCACAGGGGAAGGTTCCCGCAGATCTCGAGTCTATCTGCTCCTCCTTCGACAGCACTAGGCACGGATAGGGTGAGAATGCTGGATAAACGGTTGAGCAGTACATGAGGCATACGCGATGGCGGATTCTAGCGAGTCAATGCATACTTCGAGCGTAAACTTGCGCATGACGGAGAAGGTCTTGACCGTAGCGGAGTACGTTTAGAAAGAGCAGATCTCGGACTGCTGATAGTCCAAGTCAACGGTTAGCCGCAACTGAATGAATCAGGCAGGACACAAGCTCGCCGTGATGATTGCCTGAATAGGCGTGGACTGCAGTCTCTTTGTAGTGGCGCTAAAATGCTAATTCAGTTGAAGGCAGATCGGTCACGTGGCCTAGGTGGTAAATTGGGTTTGTCCGTAGTTTCTCATGTCGGTCAGTGTCGTCGCCTGTGGACTTGCAAGTCTCTGAATAGTCTTGGGCAACTAAAGTTTCGCAGTGTCAATGCTCTTCGTGCCGTTGCGCGGGCCCGGGCTGCCCCAAGGTGTGATCGCCGTGTTCACCCGAGTGATGCTTTCTTACCACCGCGCGATAGGCTCGCCCGGCGATGTTTGACGACAGAGTCAACAGCAACGCCCTCACCTACGCCACCTCCAATCACTGACCCAAAGATAGTTGGGATGGTGGACGACATTTCGAAATTGACATTGTTGCAAGCAGCGGACCTGGTTGCTCTGCTCAAGGTCTGTGGATATTCCCAATATAAATCATGATGCTAATCAGTCACCAAAAGACGCGGTTGAACATTGCTGAAATAGCTATGCCCGCCGCATCTGCTCCCGCAGTAGGGGCAGCACCGGTGGAAGATGCCGCTCCGGCCGAGGTCCGCCAAGCATTGCTGTGTTCTCCATTGTCACTGAATCACCGTATAGGAAAAGCCCAAAGAAAAGACAATATTCACTGTCAAGCTCGAAAAGATCGACGCTGCCAACAAGGCAAAAGTCATCCGAGAGGTAAAGGCGATTATGCCGAATATGAATTTGGTTGAGGTTCGTGTTTGATTTGAAAATGGTGACATCTCAATTGACCGCTCTGAAGGCCAAAAAATTCGTCGAGTCGGTCCCAAAGACACTAAAGGAGAATGTACCCAAAGAGGAGGCCGAAAAGTTGATGAAGACTCTCCAGGAGCTCGGTGCAACCGTTGTCCTCGAGTAACTTATCCGTTGAGCCGCATATACACCGTCCTTCGCATGCTTCGTGTCTCAAGACAAAATTGTGTTTTGTTACGCCAAGTCAAGCTACATTGATACATCAGATAAAACGGTACGACCCCTACGTACTGAAACCTACAATACGTGCCTCACGCCAATGCATCGTCGAGTCGAAAATGAAATGAAGGTAAAACATATGAATGGAGTGTTTGTGTCCGAATCCTCGTGTTCGATATCATTAGTCCTCAGACAGGTGACGGTACTCAAATCGGAAGTCGCTCTTTTTGCGCTGACACCATGATCCTTCCCAATCAAAGTACACGTATACCCCTTGCTCATACTCATCGGTAATCGCTTGAGGTTCCGAGTGTCGCTGGAACCATGTCAGATACTTGACATGGAAACGCCATGATTGCCTCTTCAGCTCCTTTGCAGCCAAGTACCTTCAGGGCAGTGAGGAAGGATCGGTAACCAGGAGAGAGCAACACGTACTGCATGTATGTTCCAGGGAGGTAGTAGAACACGAAAAACAGTGTTTCCACATCTAGCTGGGAATACAGTGCTGGGGAACTTAGGACTGCCAGGGGTTGCTGGGGGTAATACGGCTGCGAGGGGAATGGATTCCTTGGAACGTAGTACTTTGGCCTAGCAGGAAATAGTCAGCATGTATCAGAGGCAAGAGCGTTGGAAGAGTTACTTGGCAGTGTCTTGAGGCTGTGGCATGCTCTCGAACCCCGCTGCGAGCGCCTTGCTGATCTGTTCCGGGTCCCGTCGCGCAGCTTTGAAGAAAATAAGTAAGCCTTCCGAGGCGTACTAGAAACGCAGCCTGAATACAAACCTTTCTCCTTCGACGCCTCGAATGTGGACACAAGATCACTCAGCGAGCTAGGCAGCTGCCTCTGCTGTTGAGGCTGTTGGGGCTGCTGTTGTTGGGCCACGTTCTGGGAGTGCGTCGATTGCGCGTCGACATACCCAAAGCCAGGCGGGCCTTGTGCTTGCACTTGTTGAGGGAGTGGAGATGGCATTGACATTGACGAGCCAAGTTGAGGTTGTGTTGATGGCAATGGGAGCGGTGGAATTCCATTCGATCCGGGGTTGGCTGAAGTTGACGATCCGTTCAGTGGGAGAGGCTCGGACGTGAGCGCCTGCTGTATACGTGTGTTTGTCAGTGGCCTTATGAGCGGCGAAATAATGGCTAAAGTACGTACTGATATGTAAGGCGATACACCTGCAGAGGGAACAGCAGCACTACTGACTGCGTAGGGCGATGACACTTATGACAAGAGCACGATTAGACTATGGCAGCGTGGATCACATCCCACTTACCACTCGCAGCATCGAGGCTTGGATCGACGCCAGCTCGACTGCTCACGGGGCTTTGATGCCGCGATTCTCCACGTGAATGAGGTTGTGCCACGATGCCTAGAGGTGCATCGAGTGGCAGGGAGCGGGCTGCTGGTGAAACAATACTGGACGCCATCGACGGTGACCTTGGCTCGGAGGACTGGGCAGAAGGTTCTGCCGTAGAAGATGGAGGTATTGAAGGGGTGGGAGGCGCAGGATTAGATGCTATTGAGGGCGCGGAGGCAGGAGCAGAGGCAGTTTGTGTTGAGCTGAGTGTAGACTGAGCGGGCGGAGGGTGTGCTATAGAGGGCGTGGGCTTTGGAGACTCTTTCGATGCTGGAGTATCATGTTTGACGGCAGCGGCAGCGGCGGCAGCATACCTTATAGGTGGCAGCGTCTAGCATAGCGGGGTTTATAATATGAAATACGCCATGAAACTGCGGCGTACCACTTTCGTTGGTGCTGTTGGTTGTGATACCCTAGTCGTGGGAGGTGCGGATGGTTGTGTGACTAGCGGCGGTTTGGCTAAGAGCATAAGTAAAACCATAATCGTAAGCGTGTTTAGGGATTTATTGTCTGAATACTTACGTTCGATATGTATAGATTGCTTTCGAGGGGCCGCTTTTTTCAACACCGGACTACTCTGAAAGTGAGAACCAAATGAGTAGAAGCCCATAACCTTGAGACCATGTATACCTCATCTTTCCTGGAATGAGAGTCATCCTCCAAGGAAGTTTTGGGCTTTAGGTCCTTCGCTAATGGTCGTGACGGTCGGTCTATACCACGTGTATAAATATACGTGTATCACGGCGAAACTGGGTGGACTCACCATCCACAACACTCTCTTCCTCCCCATCACTTCCATTATCGTCGTTTGCGATGCCGAATGCCTCCTCCTCCTCGTCGAGGTTTAATTCATCGTACACCCCCTCGTCGAACTCGAAGTCCTCTCCGGTATTGCTTTCGACAAAATAGCTGATATGCTCTTTGAGGGCGGCCACGGTCTCTGTTTGTAATGTGTTGTTCTCTAGAAGTCGTAATACGATTTCCAGTCGCCCGACATGCCATTTTCTCCTCTCGTTCAGGGTGGCAAGCTCTTCAGCTCGCCCACCTGCCCCACCGGCAGCTTTTGCTCTTCGGGATCGAGCAGTCCCACCCTGGAGCTGTTCGATCTCTGCCTCGGTGACTTCGACCTGGCGCATGAGCTCCTCGACCTGCGTTGCGACCCATTGTGTCATTTCCGCCTTTTCTCGTTCCTTTGGGTCAAGTTTTTGTGCTGCGTTCAGCCCATCTTTCGAAAAGGCCTTTGTCTTCATCTCCTTTTCGCAAGCCTTGAACTTCTCCATTTGCTATGATGTCCAAATCGGGGTGTGGCGCTCACAAGTTCAGTGAACTAACGTAGAGGGCGCGCGGTAATTTACTCACCGTCTCGATTAATTTTCGGTTGTCCAATAGCTGAGACTTGTCTTTAATCTCATTGCTAGCCACCCATGTTTTGATCTGGTCGCGTAACCGTTGTAGCTTCTTGATCTGAGTCTTGAGGTCCGTCTCAAGCTTCTCCTTCTGTGTCTGGTTGGTGGACGCTTGCATTTTGTCATATATAGACTCAAATAGCTCAACGCCCTCGGACACTTTCTTGAGAGTGCGATCAATCTCGGCTAGACAGAAGTATGAGCAGGTGCTCGCACTAGAAACAACGGGGTGATGCAGAAACAACCTACTTTGCAGCTATAATACAAAATTTAACAATAAGCAAGTTTGAAAGACACGAAAGAGCACACCTTCCGAGCGGCCATAATGTAGATCCAGTGGGCTTCGAGGTTGATGAATGTAATGGGGCGGTGGTTGTGTCGAAGAATTGGATTGCCCGTTGGGCTTGACTAAGCGTCTCGTGACGCGAGACAAACAATATCACACAGAGCAGCTGAACGCGTTGGCATTGTCATCTACGGCATATAGACACTAGTAACGTAAAATGTAAGGATAGACCTATTTATGTGTCTGATGATTGCTCGCGATCCGGCTAGGCTCATCCCAGTCTGGTGGGCGTTGGCACATGCTTCTGAAAACGCTGCCCTCCCGACTCAACAACGCTGCAGGACTGTCGAACTCAACGACTTCCCCATGATCCAGAACAAGAACGCGGTCATAATCTTAAAAATATTGTAAGCCGGCGCGTGGGCAGCATATAGAACCATTTTGACTCGCCTATCACGGTTTTCAGTCGATGAGCGATTGTTATAACAAGCGCATCCGACATCTCGTCCCGAATAGTGCGTTGTATCTGTAACAATTAGAGCGATGTTCAGCTTGAATTAAACAATGTATAAGGGATACCAACCTGATCGTCTGTCTCCAAATCAATACTTGATGTCGCTTCGTCCATGATAATAACAGCACTCCGTCGTAACATAGCTCTTGCCAAGGCCAGGAGCTGGCGTTGCCCGGCAGAAAAACTCTTTCCGCCGGCACTCACAGGAGTATCGAGGCTAGATATCATTATGCGCCCAACAGTGCTGGCTGAGCTTGTGTTCGGGGATTGGGAGCGTTGGCCCAGATGACAACGTTCCAACACATCCCAGCAATCCTCGTCGCTGTATTCCGAGAAAGGGTCGAGATTGCTTCGAACGCTACCGGAGAAAAGGGCCACGTCTTGGCTGACGAGTGTCACGCGGCTACGCAGATCATCGAGACCGATACTACATATATCAATCCCATCAATGCTACACGAGGGTAGTAGATTAGCAATGAGCTCCTGAAATGTAAATTACATCACTCACATAATGTGGCCACCTGAAGGTTCGATCGCTCTCAACAGGCTCAAGGCAAGGCTCGTTTTCCCACTCCCTGTCCGCCCCACAACCCCAACTTTCTCCTTTGGCCGCACCTCGAAGGTCAAATCACGAAGAACGTCAGGCAGCCCCTCTGCGTATCGCATGACCAAATGCTCCACGTTGATGCCTCCTGTCCGAGATGGCCAGTGGGCGGGGGGACGAGCATTGGCTATGACGGCCGGAGCTTCCTGAGGGAGTGTCAGATATTCGCCGATACGTTCGACAGAGTTGAAATCAAGTTCCAGTTGGGCAAATACTCTATTGTGAACCGGGCAAGTCAACGACGAGCTCAAGGTCACAGCGCAACCGCTCAAACTTACCGCACGAGTTGCCGTGATGCTTCAGCAAAGACGCCCGCCTGGACAATGACAACCGCTGCAGTCCCAGCCCGTACTCCGCTCAATAGCGCGAACAGTGTGCCGAGCATCACAACAACTGAGCCAAGACCTAGCGGGCTGCGAAGTTAGCTACCGAAATAATGGTCAGAGCTGGGTGAACTTGCAATCATATCTCCACATAAGCCAGAACGAGCAGTTCCAGTATTGGTGGTCAAACTTTTGGAAGCTATGAATAAGATCTTAGCCCTAGACCATCTAAAAGGCCAAAGAAAACACTTACCGATCAACCTTTTTATAAAACCCCTCTTGATAACGCAACTCCGCGCCGAACGCACGAACGTGTACCAACCCATGGAGTAGTTCATCAAATCCGCTGAAAGCGGGGGAAAGACTGATACTCTCCAGTCGTCGAAGATCCCGAGATGCGCGAACGAATGGTGGGGCAATTCGGATATACAACCATGCTATAACGAGGGCAAAAGGAAGGAACGAGGGTACGAATAACACGATGACTAGGAAGCTTGCGATAAAGTTGATAGTTCCGGACAACGCCGCACGAGCCGAGGGATTCAAGGCGGAATCCACTGCGCCAATGTCCGATACGAAACGGTTCAGAACCCGACCAACGGGGGTAACGTCGAGCCAGCGGCTTGGTGCGCGGATGACTCGGTTCAGCATGGCAGTGAAAAGTGAGCGTGAGGCAAGGAGGCTAGACCAGTATCCGATGGTAATGTAGGTGAGGACGGTAAACGCCCCTAACAGAGATATACTAAAGTAGATCAGCAGCCATGGGACTGAGTCTTGAGACGGCGGAGGAAGTGAATCAAGCCAGGACCAGAATCCTCTTGACGAACTGAAGAGAGCTAGGTAGACGTTTGCGATTGGCTTACGTCCATAAGCTTCAGACCATTTGGCCAGGAAAAGCTGAGATCCAATGGTGATACCCCGCAGGGCGAGGAGAAGTAGAAGAGTTGCGAACCACGACCAGATTGATGCAGCTCTACGTAAGGTATAGTTTCAGTAACCTAGTAAACAATACCACAGATGGCGTACCGAATGTAGGTCCAGTAAGTTCGCAGTGATACCCTTCCTTCTGCCCGGGCTTCCTCGTCGACCAGTTTGCCAATATTGCCGTTGTGAGCTGGAGTACTTCCGTCGCCATTTGGGATTCCCTCGTTCTGATTATCTACGTCGGCCTCGTTGATATTGCTCGCGGTGGTTCCGGTGGCATCCTCCGCAGTTTTCGAATCGTCCTCTATCGTATCGTCTTCAGACTGAAGTATCTCGGATAATTGTCCTTGCCGGCGCAATTCTCCAATTGTCCCCTGACGAACGATACGTCCGTTGCTAATCTCAACTAGGTAGCTTGCTGCGCTCAAGCACATTCTCACGTGGTGGGTAACGAGGATCTAATATGAAAGACATCAGGGGTCAGCGTGTCTAGGCCAGACAAAATATTCGCACGATGGTTCTACCACGCATGAGCGGGCCGGAAAGGCATTGCTCGACAAGGTGCCTTGCGGTATGCATGTCGACGGCCGCGAGGCTAAATTACAAAGATCAATATGACGGTTACTCGAGCTAATGGGACCTGGTAACCTACGGGTCATCAAGTAGGACAATCTATGATCGACGATGTTTGAATTGAGACGTCTTCTCTATGCCTAAACCTGAGACTAACCTTAGAATATGAATATACAGCCCGAGCGAGTGCACATCGTGCACGTTGGCCCCCACTTAGCGAAACACCCTTCTCTCCGATTTCTATTTGTTACATTAGCATTAGCGATTAAGCCCACGCGGTTTGCCTAAGGCTTACCAGTCTGGTCACCGGCAGCAAGTATCTTCAAATCTGGGCGTAAAGCGCAGGCATCCAACACGGCTTCATAACGAGTTTCGTTATAAGGAAGACCATATAGGATATTGTCCCGAATAGTAGCGTGCTCAAGCCACGGATGTTGTCCAGCATAGGAGACTGCGTGTCGACGTTTGTCAAGGTGTACACGGCCCGCAATGCAATCCATCTCTAAATAAATCAAATATGTTGATGCATGAGGCCCCGAGTCAACAGCAGATGAACTCACCGCCCAAAAGAGCAGCCAACAGCGACGACTTCCCGGACCCGGTAACGCCAGTCACTAGCGTGAGCCTCCCAAGAGGGATATCGATGGTAATATCTGCCAGTTTGAAACTTGGGAGGCTAGCGTCCACCGTGCTCTCGGCCTGATTGGAAGTATAGTGCCACCTAAAGCTCGCATCTTCAAACCCGACTTTGCTAGGAGTGCTAGCCCCATCAGGAGGGTCATCCTCGCGTTTGATGGCAGATGCCCAATCTTCAACCTCCTCTTCCGCTAAGAAGGTTTGGATCCGTTGCATTGAGACGTAGGCTAGGGTCAGGTCAGCCCCAGCACGAGTGAACAGCGGGGAAAGCTTACCATGCAATAGTGCAAATATTTGTTGAGGTAGCTGCGCCATCGGCCCTTGTAGCTGACTGAACACTTCAATCGCTGTAAACGCACGGCTAACTGTAAGAGGCTCTTTTGCAAGAAGAGTATAGCTTGTGAATGCAACAAGGACCACTGCCGAGGGTACCCATGTCCAGATGAAAGCAATGATCACGCTGCAGATATTCTCTTGGACTCGCCAGGCGAGTTCCACTGAGCGTGCATGTTTGACTTCCTCCGCCCAACGCGATTCTGCAAAAGAGTTGAGCTACTCGAACGAAAAATAAGGCCCGGTGTACTCACCCCAACCCATGTATTTCAGGAAACGCAGGGATGTCAATAATTCGCTAACTGCAGACATTCGCTTGTCCCGAGCTTTCCACGAGTGCCTCGTGATCTTTAAGCGAAGAATTAGCTACGATTTCGGAGTACATTAGGCCCACTCACAGATATGTTCCACCGTGCAAGCGGATAATTGATCGCGTATGCAAGCAATACGACCAAAACACCAGCAAAGGAGCTCCACCCTAATACTCTACAGCGAACATGGGCTAAGCACAACGATCATATGGCAATGGGCAGCACGAACTGGTAGAGGAAATAAAGCGCAATCGCAAGTCGAACCGGAGCTGAAAAGACAGCCGAGAATTCCCAGAAACGTTGAGCTACCGCGTACGCGTCGCCTCTGCCAATCCATTTAACCCTCTCAAGTCACGCTAGCGGAGTAAGGGAAATACGCACTGCATTAGATTCACAATTCGGCCAATGTCTGCCCCAGAGAGTTCTTTTTCTCCGTCCTTCCCCGTGGCGACAGCACCACTTAAGTCACGTCGTTTCAGTGCTTTATAGTGCAGTGCGCAGAACAAAGTCCCGCGAGTGCGCTGCCCACCATCTCAGTAAATTGGCGAAACTCAGAAAGCCGAATAACTAATCCGCTGACCTCATAACACCTCCGGATGTGCCAGCGATGAACAACATCGATCTGAGCGAAACTCATGTGAGTTAAGAATGTAACTAGAGCCCATATGTAGGCCTCGCGGGGAGCAGGGTCGCCGGGTTGGGCCTGCTCAAGAGAGCGCAGGATACGCTGCAAGGCATATGGAGGAACGAATCCTGTTGCAGAAGAGGGTTGTGAGGACACCAAGCCCCCGGGG
Organism: Ceratobasidium sp. 414; assembly: GCA_019616945.1. Lineage (NCBI taxonomy): Eukaryota > Fungi > Basidiomycota > Agaricomycetes > Cantharellales > Ceratobasidiaceae > Ceratobasidium > Ceratobasidium sp. 414. The sequence continues at coordinate 95,786 of WSTK01000007.1, read as the reverse complement.
CATGTCAACAGTACGTACCCACGATAGCCGAATACATTTCCAGAATAATATCGAGGACCAGGTCCAATGAATTAGATCTCAGGAGATACCAGAGTAGGGACAGCTCTCGGCCTTTGGCTTGCCTATATAAAGATGAGTTAGGTTTTGTCATGAATTTACATGGGGTGTGCTCACGTTTCCCTCAAGTATCGTCTGAAAACATTACGATGAGCAAAAGTTGGACTCAACGACCAGACATCTTCATCGTTCAAGCTGTATTTTCCGTCCTCAGAAGGGTGGAGAGAACGTTTGTCCGCAAGCTTAAAAAGCGGACCCATGAATGAGAATGTCAACCATCCCCATAAAGAGACTCTGTCTTCGGGCGAAGTAAAACTATGCGTGGGAGCCTACACGAAAGTTAGACAGAATAGTCTTTCCGAAAATAATATACCTACGTCTCCTGACTTGGCAACTTCCGGTCCTACCAAGACAGCAGAGAGAGGATATCGCCCCGCAAGGAATAGAATGACTGCACAAATTACGGCGCGAATACCATGCATCAAGGCGGTGGTGTTATATATATCATCCGGAGACGGGCGGAAATAGACAATGTCGGCGCAGGCAGAGAAGGCATTGATGGTGGCAAACAGGAAGAGGATGTAAGGCGCAGAGCTTGGTCGAGGGAACAAAAACATGAATTGGAGTATCTACCAGGCAATAAACAACCATGCACTGAGTCGTGTTTTTTCCTTCACTTACCCATGACAGAGTAATTAATACAAGTCCCACGACCTCAGCCAAGCGCGCGCCGTCAACAGTGCTGAGCACCAGCCAGACCGTCCAGCCAGCCACTTGAGTGAAACACAGTCCCCGAAGCCACTTGACCTCAATCAAGGGGACACCCAGTGGTTTGATTAGGGGGTTGTGCTCGGCAATGTCGTCTAGAGTAAGAAAATCTTGAAATGGACGACTGAAGAACCAGAAAATAGCTCGAATAGGCTTCCACGAGTTCAACAGCACAAAACTCCAGAAAATACTCGTGAGGCCCAGGAAAAACACTCCTGGAACATACGTTCTCAACAAGTCTACGACCATCAGGTCGGTACCCAGCACACCAGGCATGGTGGGGGAAATGACAAACTGGGTGAACAATCTTACCCCTTCCAGTAATTAGCAAAGCGCCGACACCACGTCAAAGAATTTGATTTAGCAGACACACGCCCAAACGACTACGACCACTTCCACGATGTTATTAGCTTTTGCTACGGCTGCAGCGCTGCCGACGCTCGCTCTTAGCAACACAGTCCCTCTTGGAGTCACCCCTCAGTCCGCGTCTTTGTACGCACCTATCACGTCGACGACACCCGCAACATGGAAATGTCTGGGCGGTTCTCAGACAATCCTCTATTCTGCTATAAACGATGACTACTGTGACTGCCCAGACGGGAGTGATGAGCCAGGTTAGCTATGTGACCTCAGACACGACGCGGTGCGCTGAACTCGACCACAGGTACCAGCGCGTGTCCCAATGGGACCTTTTACTGCAAGAACGAGGGTCACATTGGTGCGAGTATCCGAAGCTCGCACGTGAATGACGGGCTTTGCGGTAAATAAATGCAACAATTAGGCGACACGCAGCTCATAGACTAGCGCAGAGCCCGAGTGCTGTGACGGTTCGGATGAACCCAGCGGAGTATGCCCCAACCAATGCGAGGAGATTGGAACGAAATACCGCGCTGAGAAGGAGGCTGAACGCAAGCTCCGGAAAACCGTAAGTGAACCCACCGTCAACTGTGCCTTGTGAGCTCAACTGGCTTGTAGGGCGCGAAAATACGTTCATCGTACATAACGTATGCCAAAAAGGAAATCAGCCGCCTCAAGGCCGCCGCTACCTCATTGCAACGAGAAGTTGACGAAAAGCGCGCAGAGGAAACACGCCTTAAAGCGATCCTGGAACACACCGAGTCTGTGGATGCCGCGGCTCTGGAACACCAAAAACAATCTCGTAAGTTCAAACAGCCGGATGCCCGCCACATTTGACTGAAATGGCCACAGCTTTGTACAATTCCCTTCTTTCCCACAACACTGCCTTGACGTCGCTGCGCGCCAAGCAAACTGAGCTCCAGGCGAAACTGGACACGCTGGAAGAGATTCTTGCTGGGTTGAAACGTTCATACAATCCAAATTACCAAGTTAGTAAATAGCATTATTTTCCGAATTTGCTTGACTAATATGCGGTGAATAGGACATGGGCGTCCTTGAAGCCGTACGCGGCTGGGATGCCTACCACGGTGTAGAGTCTGAACCCCTTGTCAGCCAAGCAGGTACAGATCCACTTGCGACGGAGGCCGAAATAATCGAGGCCCAGGCTAATATGTATCCCGCAGAGGGTTCAGCAGAGCCTGTAGCTGAGGAGAAGTCGGAAGAGTCCGAGCCCGAGAAGGAAGACGAATGGACTACGGAGAAACTTGATGAACTGGCTAAAGTCGACCATGTTGCCCTGCTCCTCGAGCATGCCCGCCATACCTCAGGTCCCCAGGGAAAGGACGATAAAGCGCAGAACTGGCGTAAGTAACTATTTTCTTATTTGGTGGGTATGACTCAACACAATTTCAGTGCACAACCTTGAGGATTATCTCCCACCTTCACTCAAAAACACGGTTGTTTCGTGGCTTTCCTTCCTACACATCATTCCCTCCGCGACCTCCCCCTCTGACTTGACATCCGAAGCGACCGTTAAGGCTCGCAACGCGCACAACGATGCTGTTAATACGCTTAACACGGCCGAACGCGAGCTCAAGGAAAACCGGGAAGCGTTGGGAAAGCTTGAGAGCGGAGGTCACTTTGGAAAGGAAGGAGAGTGGAAGAAATTGGATGGAAATTGTCTCGAGAAAGACACCGGAGAGTATACGTATAGTATTTGCCTATTCGGTGCTGCTACGCAAAAGTCGAATAGGGATCATTCTTCGCACAACTTAGGGTCAGTATATGCCTACACCAAATGTTTTCAATTTCTGATACTACCCCGCTTGCGCAGACACTTCTCTGGGTGGAACGACAAGGAGGGCGTGACCGCGGGCAGTTACGAGTACTACACCCGCCAATACTATAAAGGTGGAGCGCGCTGCTGGAACGGCCCCGAACGAAGCGTAATCGTAAGCGCCCGCACCCACCATTGTAGTCCGTGCTAATAGATGTGCTTTGTTTACAGTTCGACGTCACATGCGGAACGGAGAATGCCATCCTAACGATCGCCGAGCCCGAAAAGTGCGAGTATTTGTTTGCCGGCACATCGCCCGCTTTGTGTTGGCCATTGGATGAAAATTCGGAGAAGAAGAAGAAGGAAGAATTGTAAATAGAGACACTACCACTGCTATATACTCGACTAGATGTCTGCGCCTACTTGACTATTCCCAGACGGTGAGCATCTAAAGTGGCGGGTCACATGACCAAACCCACCCCGTCTTCAAACAACCACCAGTGCGTAAAAAACCATGGCATCCCGAGCGGCATATCGGTCATTCTTGCGCGAAATAAGAAACTCGGTAGGTCATGTACACACATCGCCTCTCGAATTCATTCACAGAACCATAAAGTAGTCCATTTTCCCAAGGTCAAATCGGGGGACTTTTGTATCCAAACAAATGCGCGCCGTCGCAAATTCGCCAGAGATGACGCCTGAAATTTTCAAAAATCATGCACTGAATGCGGCTGCATTCTTGAAATCACAAAGAGAGCACAAGGTAAGTCTTGCTTATTCTATCCAAATTAATATTTGACTTCAAAGCGACCAAGATTCTTATGGACAGGTATAATCCCCTTTATGGGTTGACTGTCGAAGAGCAAAGGAAGGCAACCGCCAACCGGGTCGGTTTGGAGCTACCCAAAGATGTAAAGGTTTGGTAGGTGCGTCAGGACGAAAGCCCCATCGGATGAGGCTATTTACTGGCTTCCCCACTAGATCTCCAAAAGCATTGTAGTCATCAAACAGGCGATTTCGTGAACATGTTCAATTCATTTTAGAACGGGCAATTTCAATCTTATCCTACGTCCTGTCAGCTTGACTTTGCCGTTACCAGGAGTGGTGGCCACCGCTAACTATAATACTGGATACCCAACCACCAGTTAGTTTTATCTTTGACTCCAGACCAAAGGACTCACTCGCTGCCAGTACAAAAAGTGGAAGCGTCAGAAGCAAGCCATGCGACTACCCCACGGAGTTCGTCAGGACGCCCAAGTCGCCCAAGTGGGTTCATGCTGGCCCATTTCTCAGAGAGCTCAGGCCGGGTGTCGATGAACGCTGCAGTCATTTTCGTATAAATGTGACCTAAGTTCAGTAAGGTCGCTTGTTATCACCAAAGTGGTTCATTGAAGGCGGGTGGTGCAAACCTGGGGAGATGGAATTGACGCGAATCTTTTGTGGCCCAAGCTCACAAGCCATGCTACGAGCCATCTGCAGGACGGCGGACTTGCTAGTATTGTACGCAACCCATGCATGATCCTAGGCAAGCTAGTCAATATCTATGCAAGTGCAGAACCTTCAAATCGCTCACTCTGTTGGTAATAGACCCGCTCATCGAGGCGATCAATATTATGCTTCCACCCGTGTTGAATTTCGCCATCTGTTGGCCAGCCGCTTGAGCAGCGTATAGTACGCCGTTTACGTTTACGTTCATGACACGCTGGAAGTCCTCGGCCTCATACTCCAAGCAGTTGGCACCGTGGAGGATTCCGGCCGCCGCAACGCAGACATCGACTCGTTTTTCAGCGTCCCCGATTGCGGCAACCTCCTTCCATATCAGCTTTTGGTTAGTGACGTCGGCCGATCTATAATGGAGGGTAGACCCAAGCTTTTTCGCGTATTCTGCCGTCGCGAGGAACTCGTCGCCTGGGGTAGGGGGCAGGTCAAACGCATACACGGTAGCACCCGCTTCGCATAGAGCTAGCGCCATTTCAAGGCCGAGCCCTCGGTTTCCGCCAGTCACGATCGCGACGCGTCCAGCCAGCGAGAATTCATCAAACAGAGTTTTGCGAGGAGTGAATGAAGGATTCGAGGCTGCCTCGAGTGCCGCTGCGACGCCAACTTTGGGGGGAGTGTCTGTGGGTGCCATGGTCAAAACTGGTGGTGGATGAGTGCATACACCGACACTCTTCGCAGGCTATATAACCACCGACGACTGAATAGATCAGTATCCGTGTGGGAAGGTGAGATATCTGCAATCGGTTCTCGAAGACAGAGCGTCATCTCTTGACTATCTTGGTGAGCTTAGGTCATATCGGCGGTAGATGAGAAACGCCCATGTTCGGCGCTTGCTTCCGAACTGCCCACTAAGCCTTACGGTCACCACTGCCTCCTGCACAACGGGATATCCTGCTGGTTGAAGGGCTACATTCCTTCGTTGCTTTAGTGAGCATCACTCAGCATTCCTTATTAAAGTGCTCACCTGCATTAGACTTTGGGATTCCGCCGCCAATCGTTCAACCCCTGCCACCCCAATGTCAGACGTTCCTGCAGACGTTGATACCCCCAGCAAACCTGAACGCTGCGTTGTAGAGCACTGTTATTATGCGTTTGACACCCTATACTGCGCGCTCACCAAGGAAGATCCGATTGATGGGGAACACTTTGAAGAGTATCTGCAGGGTGAATTGTGCGTTCACCACTCCCACGTCATACTTTCTGAAATTACGAGCGGATGCTGAACCTCAAAGTCGAAATACTTGTTGTTTGACTGATATTTTAGCCCGCTCTTCGTAACGTGGAATACTGTGTCCTCTCGCCTAATGGGCGGCATTCGCCTTCGAGGTTGCATTGGCAATTTTGAGCCCATGAGCCTTGACGAGGGGGTCAAGGAGTATGCGCTGATAAGGTATCTGGCGCGACTGAATGCAGCGACGTTGGCTGAATGCATGCATTACTTAGCGCGCTCCACGACCATCGATTCAGACCCATTGAAGAAAAGGAGCTTCGCAAGCTAGAATGCTGGTAAGCCGAGCCCTCGCTTCTGAGACCAGCCCCCATCTGACCAGCAACATCTAGTGTATCCCTTTTGACCGATTTCGAGGATGCAGAGTCCTACCTGGACTGGGAGGTCGGGACACATGGGATCTACATCACCCTCACCCTCCCTATACTGCCTGCGCAGTCGACGGATCATTCTTCTGCGCCGTCGCCGATGTCGTCATCGACGTTTCTGGCCCGATCCAAGCCAATAGGCCGACAACGCAAGCTGACTGCGACTTATCTCCCTGACGTAATACCCGCGCAAGGCTGGACAAAGCAGGAAGCTGTGGATAGCGCTTTGAGGAAGTCTGGCTTTGACGGGAGGATTACTGAAGAGGTGCGTCGGGCTGTCAAGCTGCGGCGCTACCAGAGCTCGGTTGCTTCGGTCCGGTGGGATAAGTTTTGGGAATGGAGGCAAAGGGTGACGAGCAGGAGTACGTAAACGAATGTACAACAAGAACATTAATTAAATGCATAAATTCTGGCGATAACCATTTAAGTACGTTAGTGGCCCTCTATCACGTGATACAAGTGGCTGTGTTTATTGGAAATCACTCAACGCCTTGGCGCTTCACCCACCCTGCTTGATCGGCTCTCACGTCTAGATTCATGACGAGTCCTGAACAGCTCTTCAACGCGTTAAAGCTCCAAATATACGCCCCAGACGAGGTCTTGACATTACCTGAACCATCTCAGGGGGAGTCCTGGGTACATAAACTCGAAGCGTCGCCAGAAAGGCCTGCTGCATACTTTGGTCAAGATTGCAGCCATGATATTATCGTTTCTGTCAGCTCATACTCTGTTGGTATCTAGATGAGCACCTTCAATTCTATCTCGTTGTCAAAGCACCAAGTAAACCTGCTGGAGGACCCGGCCCGACGCTTCCTCTCTACCTGCTCAACTTTCTTGTCTACCTTCAAGTCGCCGTAGAAGCCATCTATGTTCCATCGTATACACCGGCATATGGCGGTGTGGCACCCCGTCCGCCAACCAAGCTACGGCTTCCTCAACCGCCAGGCGCGTCTTCTCTGAACATACCGACGCAGTCTTCGCCCCTCAGGAACTCGGTTCAAAACTTGAGTCGGCCCGCACCTTTGCAACCCCCAGAAACCCCGAACCCGTTGCCCATGATGTCGGACGGTGAGCGCGTACTAGGTAGAATGGATATGGGAGTTGCAATACAGTCATACTTTTGGGGAGAGGAGAATGATGGACAACGAAAAGTCGGTGTCCAGGATGGGAAACCATCTTTTCGCCTGCTATGGTTGCCGGAAGAAGATAGCTGGGCAATGGTTTATAGACTCGAGGTCACAGTTGGTGAGTGATTGTGCGTTGGCTGTGTTGTCATACTAAAGGTTGAAATAGAGTATCTGAGGGTCCGCATGCAAGATCCCGTTCTATGCTTGACGGCATCGGCCACACTACGCGACAAGCCGATGTCAGCGACTCCTCAGCGGCAGGAATTGATCGAGCTGTTTAAAGGTGCCGGCGGAATATACGATGTGGTTAAATCCAAAGTGAATGGGAATGTGCCACCCAAGGACGAAGATGCCAATGTGGACGACGTGGTTTATGAACTGGAAGAAGTCAACCTACTGGAAGGACTGACAGAGGGTATGAAGCGTTCCCTCGCGACGGATAATTAGATCCTAAATGGCTATTTTACAGGAATCACCTTCACCCCAGAAGACCCAGGGGATAAATTGTCGCTGTCGACTTCCCGAATGGGCACGGGCGTCCGTAGGCAAGCATTCTCGCTGGCTCCTACATCCAACTGCCTAGAACCCCAATCTCCAGCGGGCGCGGGCACCACCACGGCAACCCCTCTATCAACTAGACCTCTCCCGACGCTGCGTAAAGCATTTCGCAAGACATTACCAACGGCTTCTGGAATTCAAGTTCGCCTACTGCCATCATTTGTTCCACATGCATTTACAGATAACGATCATGCGGACCATGATGAAGATGCAGGCGAAGAACACTCTGTGGTACTGAGCATTGAGCTCGAAAACTCTGCTGGGCATAATAGTGGCTTCCTTGTCGAAAAGGTTCAGGTCAGCGTCAATGGCGAAGACACCCAGACTCGGTTACTTGGCTCCACGAATTTCCCCTTGGCTCTGCGCTCGCACGACCAGTACAACCTCTTGTATGCTGTGATGTTTATGCTGCCTCCCGACCTACTTGATCATGCTCTTGGCATGTACCCACTGAATAGACGCGACAGCTATTCTCCCACCGCTCGGGACTCGTTCATGCACCGCATTGTAACTATTGTTGTTACTGGTCGCCCCTTTGATCTGAGTCGGCAAGATATTTCATCCGGGGGCACTCAGGATCTTGGCGTACGTACGGAGCCCTTTGATTCGCGTTGGCACTGTCCACTTGATCTCGTGGCAATGGCTCAACAAAACGTTCCAAGGTCTACTCGTGCCCCAAGCACTGTATCGCCCTCGGCTAGTGTTGGCCCGAACCGGGACGTCTACCCCGTTCCCCCCTCACCCTTTCCTTCAGTCATGTCCCAGAAACGAAATTCTGGTGCACCTCAGTCTGCCGGTAATCCGTTTGTTGGTCCTTTGAGTAGCTCCACACCCGACGGGTCATCTCATTCTTCCGTTTTCGGTGGGGCACCTGAGCTTCCAAGCGCAACAGTCGCAGGCAGCAAAAGGCATACGATCGCAGGTCTTGCAAGTCTAGCGGCCAAGCGCGCCAGCCTTCCTCAGGCAGTAAGCCAACGAGCATCAACCCCGATGATCCCTTCATTATCCCTCAACTCCCCGAGATTCGTACCTACTCCGCCGTCCATCGCAGTCGCAGCCTCTGTGAACCTTACGCCGCCAGCAACGTCCGGATCGATCCACTCCCAAAGTACGCCAAAAGGTTCGCCTACGATGGGCGGTGTTGGACTTGCTCCATCCTTGAGCGGACCTACTGGACATACCCCTGTTACACCCGCGTTTCCTGCCTACCCGGATGCGCCATTACCGTCCTCCCCGTTATTTCAAGCACCGATGCAGGGGCTCGCGGCAGCCTTCGCACCACCGCTCGACGCCCTGCCTTCTCGAGGGTCCCTAAGCGAGCCTCCTATCCGGGGACTACGACAGACGCAACGCCCGCCACCCGTTTTACAGCCCGTGCTCGTATCTGTATCTTTGTTGTCACCTGAAAGCGGCTTGGACGAACGCATATACCCCATGGATACGTTCTCCCTCGAAGTGTTTGTTTTCAACGAGTCGGATGTGGTGAGGCGATGTGAGATTAGTTGTCCGGCCAAGAAACGGTGGAGACAGGAGGCGGCTGAGCGCTCCATAGAGGGTACGTGGCATCTTGACCGCAGTGTGTCTCGCTCTAAAGCGCGATTTTAGAGTCTTCGGGTGGCCAGGCTGGGATATTCCCACTGGAGAACCATATTCGTATAGGGTAAGTGAATTGCCTCTGCAGCGAACCCCACCGAGGCATATCTGGTTTCATCTTGCTGCGTCCAGTCCATTACGACCCGGAACCTGCCAATCCGTACGCATGCGGTTCCTTGCCGTCCAACCGGGCGCGTACACCGTCGATACATTGACTCTCACCGACACGGAGACTGGCTTTGCGACCAACTTGAAGTACGACTGTACCCATCCCACAGGGGGTCATTTTATTGACATGGTTTTGATTTAGGGATGTCATGAATGTAGTAGTGCACCGGCGAGAAGAATCTAGAGCTCAAGATAACACTATACCGGCCACCGCAGAGATAGCCGTGTAATTACTGGTCACAGTGCTTGTACTGTAGTTACAGATGCAGCTCAACAAATCATACCATTTTGTACGATCGGGTGAATTCAGGAAGCTCAGATGGGGGCGGAACTGGTGCCACTATATCCCAAATGAATACGACTACAAAGTACAGCGATAGGAGGCAAGTCTGCAGGTACAAAATGTGGGGTTTCCGACAATACCCCGGGTAACTTTGCGTGTCAGAAATACAAAGGAAGAAATTTATATTCATCCTAACAAAACCCATCACATCACAGCTCAGCATATCAAGCATGGACAGCAGCACTGGAAGAACACAGGTCAGCACCTTGTTACCGACACCAACTAGATCGACTTACGAATGCTGCCGTACACCCCGCGCAACTACGAACAAATATAACGTTAGGTTAGGTTTACGGAACGCCAAGTTAGTTCCGCTCACCATGCACAGCAAGCCAGCCCGCAGCCGTCGTCTTTGCGCTCGGCCGGGCGCTGGACGTATACCATCTGAGGCTGCGGCTGCGGCTGGTACTGCTGGTGGTGCCCATGATGATCTGTTGGACCGGCCGTGAGTTCCAGTTATGCAAGCTGGTACATGTGACTCACATCCATAATGCGCCTGTTGGGGAGGCGGAGGAGCATAGTAATGAGATTGGTGGTGCTTTTCTCCGTGTCCCATGGTGTTAGAGGCCCGTGCGAGGTGGTGGGTAGGTGAACCTTTGCGATCGGAGCCAGACACTTATATTCGCTTGGGCTGGCCAGGCTGTGCCGGGTCCCGTAAGGGTCCAGGCTGCGCAGCTTCCATGGTAAAATCCACTCCCGCAGCTGGCGCCAGGAGTTGGTTCGTTACCGCCAAAACAAGCGCATACATCCTTATGTGCAGAAATATATACATAAAAGGAAAACCGAAAAACTGTGGTTGCTTGGTTATAGTGAATACAGTGCAGATGAACAGTGTTGTGTTGTTTCGTGCGCCAGTATGCAAAAACCTTGTAAAAAGGTTGGCTCTTGTTTAGCCAGCCAGTGGCCTCCATCCGCCCGAACTGTGATCGTGCGTCGGGGTGTCTTGGTCTACGTCCAGCCCGCGGGTAGGACTTTGGCGGTATCGCCTTGCCCCGTCATCGTGCTCCCACTCTCTCCAGTCCATGTCCCCATCAGCACCGCTCCCACCACCTTCGTCCTCCAGATCGACCAACGGCTCGCCTTGCTCTCCCTTTCCGCGCCTAGTCATATACCCACGATTCGTGATCCTGCTCTCTGCCTTGGCACGCACTGCATCCAACTTTGGCTCGAGCTCCCCAGCCCGACGCCGTACCTCGTCGTACAACACATGCGGCCGCGCGAGTGAAGTGCGGCGAGAAACTGAAGCAGACGCGGATGTAGGCGAAGGGGACGCTGCGCGTGGTTTCTGTGCCGATCCAATAAACTGTATGCTCTCGGGTCGACGTCGCGGAGGGGGTTGAATCGGCGATGAATCCGGGGGCGGTGTTTGACTCGGCGATTGGTGCAGGCTCTTGGATCGTGTGGGCCGTGCAGGCATCGGGCTCTCAACTGGGCGCATCGAACTCGTTGTACGCGAGTGACCCTGGTGGGAAGCAGGTTTCGGAGGAAGCGGAGGAAGCGGGTCTGGTCTCGCAGCGGCTACACGGTCCAACGACGAACTCGTACCCGACGATGGGCCTGCCAGAGCCGCACCCGCACCCGACCCGGGGCCCAAGGAACGCAAATTGGACGCAGTCAACTGCGCAACAGTCTGCGCAACGCCTCCGCCCCCACCTCCCGAATGTGAGCTGCTGTTGTGGTTCGAGCTCGACCCCTGGTGTGTGCTGCTCTTGATGACTTCCCACGTCCGTTGCTTCTCTAGGCTCGTCTCGTTCGCACGCTGTGCTCCCTTTGCAGCACGCAGCGACTGCTTGATGAGCTCACTCGGCGCTCCGCCGGCCGAAGGCATGAGGCTGGGTTTGGGTTTAGAGGACGCGGACGGCTTGGGAGGTTTAGTCGGTTGCTGTGGATGCCGTGGTGGTGGTAACATGGTGATGCTGGCCTCTGCTCGGGGCGGCAAGGGCGGCCGACGTGGTAGCAACGGGGGAGATTGGGATCTGACTGGCGGTGGAACTGGCGAATGCGAAGACCGTCTAAAGGGATTCGAAGGGGATTCAGGCAATGTCTTTGCGCTCATTGAGCGAGCAAGGGCTGGGCCCCTCTCGCGAATGGGACTCGCATCTTCGTCCGCGACCGCCGAATTCGATGCGAGAGCTGCCGCAACGAGCGCGGGCGCAAAGTTTGGCAGGGGAGGTGCAGCACCCGGCGTATGATTGGGGGTCGTATCTCCAGGAGTCGACAAGGTACGTCTGAATGGGTTCGACGACGGAATCGGCGGAGCAGATTTGGGAACAACCGGGTCGCCTCGGACTGGTGAATTCGACTGCACAGAAGTCGGTTCTTGGTCATCTGAGCCAGGAGAGGGTTCGTCGGGCACGGGCTGTGAGGGCCGAGGAGGATCGGGTCGAATGGGAGGGGGGAGTGACCGTAGATTGTGTAGAGACTTGGTCTTGTGTGGCGAAACACGTCCGGTGCTCTCGTTGAACGGTCTGGCTGTAGGCTATGATGTCAGCGACGGTCTCATCAACGGTCGTGTGGCTAAACACGTACCCTGAATGAAAACAAGATTCTTGTCGAGTGCGTGCCCGCGCTGAGCGTGAGACACCAACCGCAAAGCAGCAAAGAACTGGCCCGCCGAAAGCACGTCCGCCTGGCTCAGGCTAGGATAGAAATAACGTAGAATCTGCGAAACGCATTTCGACACGTTAGCTCCACACCCAAGTCGGGCGGCCTTCCCACAGTACACACACACCTTGTCCACGACTTCACCGTCTACTTGGTCACGGTAGCGACCGCGCATCCAACCCTTGGCCACCAATACCGACACGCTCCGCGATTCCCAGTCTTTGTCTCCATCCTGGCCGATGCTCGCAATGTCCTCAAGCGCGGGCGGGTAGGATTCATACTCGTCTGGACTGAGTGCGCTGATGTGCAGCCACAGTGGACGACCCATCGGATTGTGGTGAGTGAGCGCTCGTCGTGCGCGAGTGCAATCCAAGCGGGGCGGGAGATTGGTGGTTTGGAGGGGACGGGTCTAATTTATTGGATGTGGGAGCTTAGCGCCGACAAAGTGCTTAGAGCCGAAAAGCGGCTCGATATGGTTGTTTTGCGGTCGGATTCGCCAAATGATCTCCGGTACGCAACGTTAAAAACGAGTACATTAAAGCAATTAACTGAGTACAGTTTAGCAGCACCTTGGCCAGTAGTATGACGAGATGGTCGTGGCTGAGAAATTCACATGCCGAAACTGCGAGAAATCGCGTGTAAAGGCGAGACTAGCGCACAAGAGGCCGGCCTAGCCGTGAGATTCAATGCGAACGGGTATATCAACGCAATAAACAGTATCCCAAAGAGATCGCAATCCAACAAGTAAGCAACCACAGGCGCTCAGTCCCACTGTTGTGCGAGGGGTTAGCATTTGCAAAACCAAGAAAAAAAATTGAACACTCACCCGCAGAGGTTCCTCTTCCCGCTGATACGGCTGATTGCTCACAGGCTTGTTGGCCTTGGCAGCGAGCTGACCTTGTTTGGGATTTGAAGAACTTGTTCCACGCGCGGAGGCCTGATAGCGATGTATATCAACAACTATTCGCTACATTCTACAAATGCAAAACACTCACAGCTTTAGCTCGTTCCTCAGCAGCCTTGGCCCTTCTCTCCCTCTCATCTCCCTCGTTTGTAGCTTTAGCCGGCGCAGGTGGCTTCGGCTGCCCTGCTGGCCGTGGTTGCGCTGGCGGTCTTGAAGTGGCTCCAACCGTCGGAGGGGCTGAATCGGACACCGATCCAAGGCGGTGGTGGGTAGGAGAGTCTTTATGTGTCTTGGCGCTGCCACAGGTGTTACCCATACCGTTGGACGGGAGAGGAGCGAACAACAAGACTCGCCGCCAGCGCCGATCATTTAGGGACTTGACACGTGACGGTGTGTAGTAATATCGCCAAGGGGGAACACCTGGTTACCGTTCTGAAAGCTACCCACTTGTTCATATAACGTTGCTATGCATATAACGACTTTATAGAATGCGAATAAAGAACAGGGTATCACCAGCACATGAGCTAATGTATAGAAAAATAAGTGGTACATCAACTAAACCCAAACAACATTGGTCACAAAAGATCAAGGGTATATGCCGGGTGTCTCGGGTGGGGTTAAAATACAATGGCAGCACCGACAAACGCACCACCCATCACAGCCAGGAGGGTGGCGAGCAAGGGGAATGACAGAATCCAGCTGGCGTGAAGTCCTGGTGCAGCAGCGTTGGGACTATGAAACCAGAGAGCGGTCAACCACACATAACCCAGATGGAATGTAACGAACGCACCTCGAGGTCGCACTAGCCACCGCAACTGAGAAAGCAGAGCCAGCAGAGTTGGTCGCTATCGAATAATAGGTTCCTGGAACGCCCAAATCAGAAAGCAATGTACACAGCAAGACAACTAGCGTACCTTGAGCTGTCACAAGGGTGTACACGGACCCTCCCACACCTATAATGATCGAGATGTAAGTGACTGTGAAATGGGGAAAGTCCCTGGACTGACTCGTAACATGAGTGTAAGCTGCTCCAACGGCAGACGTGGCTACACTGGCTGCGCTCCCAGCAGCAGATGTGGCTTGACTGAATGCACTTCCAGCAGCGGACGTGGCTTCACTGAATATGCTTCCAGCAGCACTGGTTGCTCCGCTGATTTCAGACCCGGCTAGGATGAAAGCATGTACGGTCAATACTGGCAAGGATCGTAGTTACCGTTGCATACCGACTGAAGTGAGCGAATTGAAAATGGATTCTAAAAGCAAGTTGGTCTGTTAGAGTCATGATGTCAGTTGCTGGATGGAAAATTTACCTGGGTTCGGGATTTGGCGTTTCATCACAGGCTCTGCCAAAACAGCAAGCAGAGCAGCGAAGAAAATGCAGAGGGCAAAAATGCGGGCAATCATCCTAGTACGAGCGAGGGGGGGAGGGGATACAGCGAAGGAGCGAGAAAACCAGGGTTATAAACGAAGGACAAGCACAGGCTTGGGAGTGACGTCGGGGCGCTGACGCAATTTGTCTGGTCACGTGCACAGGGACGCGTTTGCCGAGACGCGACTCAGCCGAATCCAGTGTTATTCGACACAGTCCAACTGAGCCCGACTGTCTCCTGGAACTGCTTTGCTATGGTTGAACCACAGGTATCGTCTAACCAAGCCCATGACCCGGGGTTCGCCACGCTTTGTTTCTCGCGTGATGGCAAGTGCGTGCGCGGTTTCCCCGCAGACGGACGCCGAGCATCTGAATAATTTGTGCAGGAGGCTGTACACGGGTGGGAGCGACAGCCTAATGCGTGTGTGGGATACCGCAGCGGGCGCCGAGCAGGAGCCTCATGTGCTTAGCGAGGCGGCCTTGGACGTCCTGTCCATAGATTGTTCGGTGAGTCTAAATAAACGCCCAGCCGCGATATTGTCTTATTGAGCAATTGACAGGAAAATTCATGCTACTCGGCGTCAAAAGACTCGTCGGTGCGACAATACGACACCAGCAACGAGTTCACCGACCTGGTCACCGAGGCTGCGGGGCTGTGCATCCGCTGCGTCGCAGTCAGCCCCGATAACCAATGGCTTGCTGTGTGCACAGAGTCGGTGTGCATTTGCATTTTGCCAAGCTCGTACTAACCGATGTTGGGTGTACAGGGACACGGTTGTCAAACTGATTAACACGACAGTCACGTCTCGGATATTCATGTTGGATGCGCACAAAAAGGGTGTGCGGTCGGTGACGTGGGATCCTAAAGGGCGATACCTCGTGAGTTTGCGCGACGTTTATTGGCCAATCCTGCCCTGATCCAAGTAGACGACATGTGGGCAAGACGGCCTGATCATAGTCTGGGATATTAAAGACCCTACTCAAGCGACTCAGTTGAAAACCATTGAACAGCTCATACCCGCTGTTGCTGATTCCGAGTAAGCGGAAGATTCCCGTCACTCTGATTAGCCTAATATTCTTTCAAGAGCTGCCGAGTTCAAGTACGATTGCTCAGCTGTTTGGCATCCGTCCGGCACTTATTTTGCAGTGGTTTCAACAACCCACAGTATGTGTGCTCTGCAAGTCTCCTTGGTTCCGTACTAAATCTTCTCAGATGTTGTCTTTGTATCTTCGAGTACTTGGGCAAAAACTGAGACTCTTGCGGGCGGTCATGATAGTGTGAGCATTTTTGCCTGGAAGGTTTTCCTTGCCGCTAACATATGATGGCAGGTCGTTACCTCACTTTCGTTCTCCCCGAACGGTTCATACCTTGTCACCGGTGGCACTGATAGTAAAGTCTTTGTATGGGACCTATCTAACAAGAAGCCAAAGTGGAGGTTTGTGCAATTCCAATCCTAGTAACTTGACCTCTTACTAACTTGATACGATAGCGCGGCAAGCGGCGAGTCTGGCCACCCAGTTAACGCGGTCAACTTTCACCCAAAGAAGAACATGCTAGCATGGATGATCAACGGAGTCCTACGACAGTGGAACTCACCTATCCCCACATCCCACCCACACCCTTCTTCCACACGAACCACCGTTGCGCCTCTAAAGCCTGCAGGTTCAACTACAGATGTGATGGTCGAGTTGGACGGGGAGGACCTGTTTGAAGAATACGGAGATGACTGGATTGTTGACGACATTGGGGATGGCGACCACGTCGATAAACCCGCTGCTGTAAAAGAAAAGCCCAGTAAACGTGCAATTGGAGGCGAAAAGGGCGTACGGGAGATGGTCAATATCACCAAGGCTCAACCTCCATTTCAGCCGGGTTCTACATCATTTAGGAATAAGAAACGGTATCTCGGTGAGCCGTTTGTTAGGGGTTCAGCCGCGTTGCTCACATATTTGGGGTATAGCTTATAATATGCTGGGCGTAATTGAGTGCACGAACCTGGACGCGCACTATGTCGTCAATGTCGAGTTTCATGACCGCTCGTTACGTCCAAACATCCACTTCCAAGATCTCAATAAGTTTGACCTTGCAAGTCTCGGTACGTGATCAACCACCATTCCGTTCTATACGCTCACGATGTGGTTGCGTAGGCGAATTTGGGGCCGCATTCGCGTGTCCGCCGGACAATGGCAACCTCGCGATGATCGAGTACAGGCCATATTCTGAATGGTCGCCAAACTCTCAGTGGCAATTTAAACTCCCAGAGGGCGAACAAGTCATCGCATTGGCCGCTGGTGGTACGCCGGCCATGCGAATGATCCAAATGAGGTACGCATACACCCTGTTGATGAAGGGAAAATGTCGCTAAATGCTGTGTCGCTAGCGGCGGAAAATATGAAGGGTTCGGAATGGTCGCTGCTGCCACCAATAAAGGATACATCCGTTTTATTAGTGGTGGTGGAGTTCAAGAGTACATCATGAGCGCTGCTGGAGATGTCATATCGATGGTGGGTGGAAACGAATGGATATTTGTCGTGCATCGAGAAGGTGGTACGAGTTTGGATGGTGAGTGCTTTTAACCTAACCTGACCTGACCTGACCTGACCGGCTGTTATCAGGATGCCAGAACCTACGTTACTCACTAGTCGCGGTGGATGGCTTTGACCTTGTTCAAGAAGGCCGGCTGCCTGTCCCGAAAGGCGAGACGCTCCAATGGATAGGTATAACAACCGAAGGGGTGAGTAATCGTCAACCTCCGTTACGCATTTATTCAGAGTTTTTCAGGCCCCTGCTATGGCAGACTCTGCTGGCGTACTATATGTCCTGGACCGCTTTAGGCGACCGACTCAAGCTCGTTGGATACCGGTGTTAGACTCGGCTACTCTGCCACGGCGAGTGGGCAAGGATGAGTCTTATTGGCCAGTGGGGTTGTCGAGTTCCCACTTTCATTGTTTGATTCTCAAGGTAAGTACATTTGTCTAACCATTTGGGCACTTTAATGACATGTCAGTAGGGACAAGAGGCTGAGCCTGGATTCCCTCGACCGCTCGTTCAAGACCTTGAGATAAGAACACCTTTGCTTATTGCCGAACAAGAAAGTGGGGAACATGAAGAACAGTAGGTGACCATCTCTTACAAATTGCTCCCCGTCTAACTCCCGCGCAGGCTTTTCCGCGAAACACTCCAACTCATCGCGCTCCAAGATGCCCAACTACACGAAGAAGACGAACCCGAAGAAATCACCCGCAGCAAACTCACCATTGACAAGCTCGTCCTGCAACTTATCCAGGGCGCATGCAAGTCGGGTCACCATGCCCGTGCGATCGACCTCGCGAGCATGCTTCGTTCCATCGACTCGCTCGACAGGGCGGCCAAAATTGCCGAGTTTTATCGTCTTCGCGGGCTGCAAGAGCGGTTTGTCTCGTTGCGCGAGTCGAGAGAGGAAGATGACGGTGCGACGGAGGAGGCGACGAAAGAGTCGTGGGCCCGCGCGAGCGATCCGATACCCAACAAGAACGGGCACTATGCCGACGGGCGGGGTGGGAAGAGCAACGGGAGGCAGCAGTACTTTGACGAGTTTGCGCCCCCGCCTGTGATCACGCGCCGTTCGTTGGCTGCTGCGACTCCGATTGTTGTAAATGATACGCAGTCGACGGTTTCGTCGAGTAGTATGCCGCCTGTGGTTGTGGAGGCAAAACGAAAGCGAATAGAGGAGGATACGTGGGACATTGAAATGACGGACGACGGATTTGTGGATCCCAAGAGGCAGAATGTGAACGGGAACGCGAATGGTAAAGCCGGGGCATCTAAATCTGCTGGTGAGTTTCCTAGAATCCGATTGGTTCGTTGAGGCTAACAGAGCGGCTTTAGGCGGAAATCCGTTTGCGCGTAAACCCACGGGCAACCCGTTTGCGAAAAAGGTCGCTAGTGCGATTGCACCAGCGACGAAGAGTACCAGTTTCTTTGACAAGGTCGATGCGGCAGAGTCTGCTGGTCCCAAACGTGAGTCCCTTGATTCGTGAATGCCGCCCATGCTGACAACCTGTCGTAGGTGGAGCCAAGTTTGCTCCAAAGACTGCATCAAGGCAAACCACCCTCTTTAGTTTTCCGGCCAAGAGCAACAGCCCCACACAGTCCGGAACACCACCTGTTGAGTCTGAGACGAACGATGGAGAAACTCAGCTGGAGGAAGGTGAATCTATGCAGTAGATTCTACCATCGTAACTTGATTTCATTTTGGTTTGGTATCTGTGGGAGTGTATATGTTTTTGATTAATTAGATGCTATGTGTAGGAGCCGACAAAGATCTTCGCGTGACCATTAGACCTACTTACCTCGTTGACTCACACAGGACTTGTCGCTCAATAAAGCAACAAACAGGCAACTAAAAGAACTTTGATAAACACGGTACTGCAATACAGCGATCTGCAAGTTCGGAATTATAGTTTTATGCGTGCCAAACGCGACGGACAAGTTCCGTCAATCCTACCACATTATTAGGAATTGGTGGCATAGCAGTCTGTGGCGTATACTCACCGACATCCTCTGTGTTGAACTGGTAGATCCCAACGAGAGCGCCGGTTGTCGCAAGTCGGAGACCCCATTTAACAACAGGACCAAGCTTAGGGAATTTGCGGGGATGAAGGTAATCCACTACACACGAGTCGAACTAAGGCAAAGAACGAAGCGTAATAAGATTAGTGATCAAAGTTTCGGCAGCCTACTTACACCAATATGGGAATGAATGACTAGCGACATTGCAAGCACCCCATCGAGGACTGGGTACTGGGTTGGCGAGACGGCGAAGGCCGATACGGTCATAGGGATTAGTGCAACAGAGAGCAATCGCTCGAATGCCCAGTGGTGAGAACCGTGCATGCGGTTCGGTTCTGGGAACGTAGTGGGATCATTGACCGATCCCTCCAAAACAGCTATGCGTTGCGTGCTCAGATCGGGATGGACAGAGAGTACGAACACTCGACTCACGTCCTCCGGGAACAATAGGGAAGATAGGAAAGCTCTCGTTCTTGCTCAGTCGCGCTGCCGGTTCTGCGCTGTTCTTGCGAGCTAGGAGATAGGTGAGCATGTGAATGTCTCACGACCTGTAGACCCCGCTCACCAGAGTGGAATGCAGAGACGAATAATCGTTGGTGTACATTTGGGACTCGCCTCAGCGCTGTACGGGCCGAAATGAGCGAGGCCATGGTCGTCGAGGTCGGCGTGGTGGGTGATGTCTGGGAGACTGAAACCGGCTTTACCCGATTGGCTCGGGCCGGGTGACTCAAGCGCCAGAATCACGTGTGAGTGCGACACGACGAAAATATATGTACCTAGTCGAGACAGCATGTACTCGAGCCATATTCGCCCTCGTGCAGTCTCCTTTGACAACGCTGCAGGTGCGAGGACGGGTGGAAAAAGGCAAAAGTGGGATAAACGTGCTGACGAACCACACGTGTAAGCAACGTGACGTCGGAAGGGCTGACCTAAGCGGTGTTTGGGGTCTTGACGCAGCTTGGAACTTGTGTTCACCTTGACGCCTCCCATCCCACCACCATACCTCTCCTCTCTGTCACTCCCCGCATCCTCACCTTTCAGTCATGGGAAATCTCTGCTCGTGCTGTACGTCGCCCCATCTGCCGCTTTGCACGTTCGTGGCGCAGATAGACTAAATAACCTTCGTTCAAATTTCCGCGTCTAGGCCGGTCGCACAAGTCCCAGGGTTATGAGCCACTCTTGCTCGAGAATGAGCGCGAGGCGGTCGCAGACCTTCTCCAGTTCCTAGAGAGTATGTCCTCTCTGTTCAATGCAAACATGGAGGCTGACCAATACGCTGTTCACTGCGGCGCTCTCCACCCGCCTGAGTAGACCGTACAACCACTAACTTTTTCACCGGCTCCCCCCTCTCCGCCCTGACCATCCTTTCCTTCTCCGAGAACGTTGACTTGCAGCGCAGTGCAGCGCTTGCATTTGCGGAAATTACGGAAAAGGAGGTTCGCCAGGTTGGAAGGGATACGCTTGATCCAGTCCTGTTCCTTCTCAGTAGCCATGACACCGAGGTACAGCGTGCCGCGAGTGCTGCGCTAGGCAACCTGGCTGTTAACAGTGAGTTCCGTTCCGTTGCTCGGAGCTTTGTTTTGGCTACGGTGGAGCTGATCTGTGATTGGCTGTTTGGTGCAGCGGAGAACAAGATCCTGATTGTGAAGCTTGGCGGGCTCGAGCCTCTCATTAGGCAAATGCTCAGCCCCAATGTTGAAGTCCAATGCAACGCCGTTGGGTGTGTCACCAACTTGGCCACGCACGGTAAGTTTATAGGCTTTATTTATTGTGTGCCTATGGCCATCGACTTACATCAATCGATGTCAGATGAGAACAAGACAATGATCGCCAAGTCGGGAGCTCTAGTCCCTCTTACTCGGCTTGCACGCTCCAAGGATATGCGCGTCCAGCGCAATGCTACTGGTGCCCTTCTCAACATGACCCACTCCGGTCCGTCTCTCTCTTTGCGCCTCAGGGCATCTCTCTAACCTCGGGAATGCATCAGATGAGAATCGTCAACAGCTCGTCAATGCCGGCGCTATACCAGTTCTCGTAGGGTTGCTCAATTCGCCAGACACTGACGTACAATATTACTGCACGACTGCTCTTAGCAACATTGCCGTGGATGGTACGTCGGTGTGAAAGATGTTTGAAGCCATTCAGCAAATTGACTCAATTTCTAGCTGGCAACCGCAAGAAGCTGGCGTCTAGCGAGCCTAAGCTTGTGCAGAGCCTTGTCGCATTGATGGATAGCCCAAGCCTGAAGGTTCAGTGCCAGGCTGCACTCGCTCTTCGAAACCTAGCCTCGGACGAGAAGTACCAGCTCGAGATCGTCAAGGCCGACGGCTTGCAGCCCCTTCTCCGCCTGTTGCATAGCACCTTCCTCCCTCTCATCCTTTCGTCGGCTGCCTGCGTACGAAACGTTTCGATCCATCCTCTCAACGAGGCACCTATCATCGAGGCAGGATATCTTGGTCCTTTGGTCGACCTTTTAAGCTTCGAGGAGAATGAAGAGGTTCAGTGCCATGCGATCTCGACGCTGCGTAACCTGGCGGCGAGCAGCGAGAAGAACAAGGGCCAAATCGTCGCAGCTGGTGCCGCACAGAAGATCAAGGAGTTGGTTTTGAGTGTGCCTGTGAACGTCCAAAGCGAGATGACCGCGTGTGTGGCTGTCCTGGCGCTTAGTGGTGAGCTTGTTGGACACACGTCAAACAGAGTGTGGAGCTGACGTGATTCCCAGATGAATTGAAGCCGCAATTGCTAGAACTGGGCATCTGCGAAGTTTTGATCCCGCTGACCAACTCACCAAGCGTAGAAGTTCAGGGCAATAGTGCCGCTGCCCTCGGTAACTTGTCATCCAAGGGTGAGTTGCCTCATTCATTTTGACCTGCTCGCCTTCTTACGTCTGAGGTTAGAGGAGCGATCGTCGCTGGATGACTATAGCGCGTTCAACGATGTTTGGGACAAACCCGAGGGTGGTCTCCATACGTACTTGTTCAGGTTCTTGAGCAGCCCAGATGCCACATTCCAGCATATCGCTGTGTGGACTATCGTCCAACTTTTGGAGTCGAGGGGTGAGTACCCGAGCCAGATGCCTATTCGCTCGTACTGAGAATCGTTTATATCAGACCCGCAGCTTACGCATAGTATCCGTTCGTCCCCTCTGCTCATCCCACACATCCGCCACTTGTCCGCTTCTGCTGCCAGCTCTCCCTCGAGCTCTCCTGGGTCTCATTCCCAATCTCGTACGTCCTCGGACGACGCCGGTGAAGGTGGTCAGGGTGAAATCGCAGCGCTGGCGCGACGAATTCTCGAGTTCACCGATGGAGATGGCCCCGAGGAAGGTGCATCGATGTCTGCCGGTGGTGAGGACGAGAGGGGCGAGGAGGAACTCCGGAAGAGCGTCCGGGAGGCCCTTGGGGGCCCTCATCAAGATTAGGATCTCTGTGCGGGGACAACGATGAGAAGTTAATGTTGTTGGGACACGGGCTGGTTTCTCTCCTTTTCTTTCTTACCCAAGCTTGGTTGCTTTTAGTATTTTTGCGAATATTGGTACCGATTCGTGTGATAGTGTGTACACCCAGTTACTTGTGATTGCTATGACAGTTTGTATAAACAAGCGGACTGAATTGCTGTGCCTTGCCGAGTGCCAAGACTTCTACAGGCGCCCAGCCTCGGGGTCATCTCGGCCTCTTTCCGCCTTTCAAATAGCATGGGCTCCTTGGGTTGGTCCTCAACTTCTTCGATCCTCTCCCTCTTTCCTTTCCACCATGTTGGCCCGAGTCCTCGCGCTGGCAGCATGCGTTCTACCCCTTGCGTCGGCGTTGCCCAAAATACATGCCAAGGGCAAGTATCTGTACGATGAGAGCGGTAACCGGTTTTATATCAAGGTATGCCCGGGGTATTATACCACTTTTTGGCCATCGACTGAGAGGTGTTTAGGGTGTTGCGTACCAGGAGGCGGGAGAGCTGGGTCCCGAGACTGACGCAAATGCAGCCAACGGAGTGAGTGATGAATGTGTGAAGCATTATCAACCCGGCTGATGTTTACTTTGACTCTAGGGATACCCAGAGCCTACCACCTACGTTGACCCGTGAGTACAGCGTACATGGCCTAAACCACAACCCCACCAAGCTGAACCTCATTTCGCCCAGCCTTGCACTGGGGACTGCTTGCGAGCGTGACTTGCCATATTTGAAACAACTTGGCGTAAATGCGATCCGTGTTTACAGCGTCAACAGCCAGTTGAACCACGATGATTGCATGTCCAAATTCAACGATGCTGGCATCTACACCATGTTAGTCCCTTTTTTTTTTTCTCTCTTCTTGTCCCCGTCCCTGTCGGACGTGGATTGGCTTGGCAACGTCAAACCAACTAAACCAACGTCTTTTTGCAGCATTGATTTGTCTCTGCCGCTCAACGGGTCTATCAATCGTGCCCAGCCATCGTGGACGACCAACTTGCAGTCGCTGTACACGAGTACCATCGATGCGTTCTCAAAGTATGACAACGTAAGTGAATGCTTCCCATGGACACACACCCGTTGTTTACATATGTTTTCCCCGACCTCCCCGGACACAGGTTTTATCGTACAATGTCGCAAACGAGGTCGTCAACTTGCCGAACAATACCAACACTGCCCCTTTTATCAAGGCTGCTGCACGCGATATCAAGGCATACTTGAAGAGCAAGGGGTCGAGCGCCTTGGTTGGGTATTCGACTGTCGATGCGAGCTTGATCAGGGACAATGTTGTTCAGTATTTGACGTGCAAAGATGCCGAGACAAGTGTGGATGTATGTCCTTGCCGATTAACTTCGTGGTGATCGCAGCTGACAACTGATGTGCAGATTATTGGATTGAATACGTATCGTTGGTGCGGAACTGATGATTATACAAGTTCAGGGTACGATCAGATCACAGCCTTGTTTCAAAAGTAAGACGTTCTCTTTGGTTTTCTTTGTTGATCGCCAGTTGACTGTTTGTTCCAGCGTGCCTGTTCCTGCCTACCTCTCCGAGTTTGGCTGTCAGAAAGAGCTCCCCCGCCTGTTCACCGAAGTCGCTGCGATGTTTTCAGCCCAAATGACGTCTGTGTGGTCCGGAGGCGTTGCATTCTCGTACTTCAAGGCTCAAATACCCAATTTCGAGCTAGTTGCCCTCTCCGGCCCAAACAACGAAACCGTGACCACCAATGCCGACTTTACCCGACTCCAAACCGCCTATACGTCGGCTTCCCCGAGCAACTCCCCTGCTGAATCCAGTGTTACACAGCCCTCTTTCCCAAACTGCCCGGCCCAAGGCGACGGTACCACTAGCACCGGCGCAGCAACGAGCTGGCTGGCCAGTACGAATCTGCCGCCCACGCCTCAGCAAAGTGTATGCGATTGCTTGACTAGCACAGCCTTCTCTTGTACTGCGACGAGGCAAACGGCGCAGAGCCCGTTGATTTTGGGTGCGCTGTTGGACTATGGGTGCTCGTTGCTTGGGCAGAATGGGATGAGCTGTGACCCCATCTCAGAAAACGGAGCGAGTGGTACCTATGGCCAATATGGATGTGAGTTGGCTTTTTTTCGTATATGCGCAAACGACCTGATCGCATATTCGGGTTCATTACAGTCTGCGATCCGGTGACCAAGTTGAACTATGTCCTGACATCCTGGTTTCAAAGCCAAAGCCGTGCTATCACCGGTACGCATTATCAGCCTGCCAAGATTTTTTCGACTTACACCCCCCGCAGCTTGTTCCTTCAACAACAATGCGACAATTAACACGGGCGCACCAACCGGTACGCCTGAGCTCGATGGCAATGCCAAACAATGCCTTGCAGGATTCGCCCCTACTTCTGTTCCATCCTCGGGCTCGGGCTCGGGCACCAAGTCCGGTTCGAGCGGTAATGGGGCGCTGGCCGCGCATGGCGTCGAATGGGCCGCCGTTATGTTTGGAGCCCTTGGCATATTGGGCGGAGCTGCCTTGGTCTGGTAAAACCTGGGCATTTATTTCGATGGGTCTTGGATGGATTTTGACTTGAAGGATTTTCCTCCCATTATTGAGACACTTTACTGTGTGGCCGTTTCCTTGGACATCTGCTTGCAATTTTCCTGTCTCTTCGTGTAGTTCCGTACCTAATATTCCCAGCCAACGCACCTCACTTTGGGTTTTAAACGATTGCTGCACGAAAACCGTGGGGTTTTGAGTATACCGCAAGGGGGATTTGCAAGATATGCTCTCGTCTGGAGGGTTCTGGCTAGGGAAGCTGATATTACGAGTCATTGCGTATAATTCGGCATGGCGAGACCACCCCGTGACACCCGCCTTCTTATGACCCGCGTTGTCGTTCGCGCAGCGCATATATGCTAATTTCTACTTGAACTGCCGTTGTATATGTCTTGGCCCGACTCTAGGCGGTGAGGTATGCCAAACAGCCAACGCAGGACCGCTTCCCCTACGGTGCCTTGGTGCACGGAAAAGGCTCACGGTCGCTGTGTGTCATCAAAGGATCGCTTTCAATAATACTATGTATGGTCTTGAAGGTGGTGCTTAACAAACCCCGGACGCTAGCCGTTGGTCTTCTCTCGCATCTCGGGCACCCCGATTTCCTTGGGACCTTCAAACTACTAGTAATTAAAACCTTTGTCTCCTTGTGTCATCTAGACCTCATTTCCGTGACTAGGGTTGCTCGCTCGCTGAGGGGACCTCCCATGTTATTGGTCCGTTCACGTATCATTTAGGGAGAGGGTGGTGTAAGCCTGTGGAGAGCGGCCTACATGCGTAAACCCAATTTCTAACGAAGCGTCACAGTAGACTTTTACAAACAACAACAGTGCCCCAAAGCTATATATCGCATTTCTATGAGTTTGAATAGAAAGGCAAGGTGATTCTCGGCGTAAGACTCTTGTACAGTTATGCCCTAAGTGCATCATTAACTAGTTCCACAACTCTCGCCGACCTAGGCTTGACGACACACTTGAAGGGTTCAGGATGACTGAAATATCACAAATTAGTGCGCCATAATTCATTGGCCCTGGTGAAGGAAGCCTAACCTGATAGTACCATTGGTGTAGCGTAGATTGGGTAATATAGGCTGGCCGTCTGGTCCTTTTGCGGGGGCAATTTTATAGACTGCAAGTGTCAAAACGATCGAAAGCCAGACAGAAGAATGTGCGACGTTTATCCCTGGGCAACGCCTAAACAGGAGAATTAATAACCTGGGACCGAATGTTGTGCATAGCTACCTTCTTCCAAAACCAAATGACATCTCTTCGGGATTTTGTTCGATGCTTTCGGGAGGACCTAAAAACCTTTCTGGGTTGAAGGACGACGGGTTTTGGTATACATCTTGGTTGTGTAACATCTTCCAAACATTTGCTACCACTATAGCATCCTTAGGGATGCGCATCCCTAGGGTTTGTATCCATTTCGGTACCGTTTAGGTGCGTTGTATGCGCCACGAAAATACACATACCTTGGTAGACGTCGTCCTTTCCCGAGCTTAGGGTGTGGGGTAACCCAAGTGGGGTGACTGGATTCCATCGTAAAACTTCCTTGTATAAAGCTTCGATGTACGGGAGCGAGTCGCGGTCACTATACGTTGGGAGACGGTCCGTACCCACAACGCGTTGAATTTCGTCTTGCGCAGCCTGCTGTACAGAAGGATAATGCACCATTGCAGCAAAAAAGGACGAGATTGCCGAAACTGTCTGCTTGGCATACTCAATTATGTTTGTCCATGTATAGGTTTGTAGGGGGCACCCACCGTGTCTGCGCCTCCCCCGTAAAGTGACATGGCAGCCCACTGCCGGGGCAATGGCGATCAGCTGCATGAATCGTCTAAGTTCGGCCAGATAAAAAGACCTACCTTAATCAATAGTTCGTTCTCTTCAATTTCGTCAGCCGACTGCTCTTCGGGTTTGATCTCACGCTCGAGCCACCGCATGGTCAAGGATGGACCCGCCTCGCCCTTTTTCTAAAAATACGCATGGGTAACATTAAACGACATAGGAAACCGAATTATATGTACCATCTGATCCCCCACGAACTGCATTGGCAGCTCGGTAAAGTCCCAAAGCAATTTTCGCCATTCTTTGGCTTTGGCCTTGAAGGGAGCCCAAGGAAGGTATCTCACTACGAAAGGGAGTTTATATGGGGATCTACGGCTCGGATAGGTGGCGTTTGAGCTCAGGTACTCACATAGCGGGAATGTATCTACCAAGAATGCTCCCGGGGTGGTAAGGATAGAGAACATGTCCATGGTTTTGTCCGCCAAAACAATGAAACGATCGTCACGATCCCGGACGTCGTATCCGTAAGCAAGTTTGAGTACTGTGGCTCCGGCGGTCCTAGTATGACCAGTTTAGTTTAAGAAATAGTAATGCATTGGTCAGTTGTTTGTGCATACTGGCGAATATGCTGGATGAACTCTTCTGGAGTCTCGAGAAGTCTTCCGACAAACTTGATTGCTTCGTGCTCTTGCATCGGCCAAAGCTCCTAAATCATATATAACTCACGTCAGCAAAACATACTAAAACACGCTCCGAAGCATCAAAATACCTCCATAGCCTTGGTATTCATCCCCTCATGTAACAACTTGCGGGTCTGCTTCAAACGGTTCCCATAGGGCAACAATCCCGTTGTGAGCTTCCAACCAACGCTAGCAAGTTTGTATTAGCTGTTCAGCAGAAAGCAGTAGTGCTAAAAACCCTTACAGATCACCCGCCATGACTAGCGATGGGCGGCTGCTGTATATTGCCGAACGGCGCTCCAGTAACTCTGCCGCCGCTTCATAAGAGTTCAGGATGACTATATCTTGGTTGAGCACACGAGCGTATACAACGTCACCTTCACGTCACTTCAGCAACCAGCACAGAGGAATTTTTCAATAAGGCAGAAGGTATATGCGCACCGTATTGGTCCCCCCACTTGCTGAAATGTACCCAATTTTCGTCGGTGGGCATTGATGGGAGGCAACCAATGAGCGGCCAGCAGGGTGGCCCTGGCGGACAGGCCAACTCGTTCCTGGCGCGTCGTCGGTAGAATATCGACAACGAGAGCGCGCAGAGGCAAAAGGCCACTATGTAGTCCAAAAATACGAAGGGCATCTTGGGTTTATCGGTACAAGCAGAGCGGGGAGGGGTGGTTCAGCGCAGTCCACAAGGATAGAATGTAGATGGGCCAGTCTGCCTTTATAGGTGATAATTATTCGGTCGGATGTAGCTTCTCGAGCCAGGAGGCCGGAATCCAAATACTGGGGGCTGATAGAATCATGTTTTGAAGCCCCCATAGCTCACACAAGTGCATTGTATCTCGTTTATATAGTTGCCATTTCCTTTCTGAGAACGCGTAAGGGTCGAGGTGTATGCGGTCACTAAGTTCGAAACCATAAACCGGTGTTCGATATTCGAGATACCACCGATGGTTGCAGAGCGTATGCGGTAATAATACAGTCGCCCGCGCGAGTGGAGTCTTAAACGAAATTTTGGTCGGACGTGAAAACCGCCGGGTCGTTTCGCGTGGACGATCGGCTAAATCCCACGTAGACAAGCCCGAGTTGAGCTTACAACGACACTAGAGTTGTGTATTCGCATAGACATAGTGGGGGGCAGGCTTGGTGCCGACTCCTATCTGCGGTCGGCACAGAACGATCGAGAATAGTTCCGGTTATACAGCTAAACCTTGATAACAACCACACGTATAGTGGTGGCTGTAATTTCAACGGCCCACGAATAGACAAGTGGAATGAAAGGAGCGAGGCAAGGTGACAGTTGGTGGGAACTGTCGGTGAATGATAATCCGGAAGGCCGCCCTCGTTATTCAGCGTACGTAGCAGCAATAATCCTAACTCAGTAGATCCCGAACGTCAGGAAAATATCCCCTCGGCGACACGTGCGCTCCAGCCAGCTAATGCCACACGGAACCAGCTGTACCTACGTCTCGCCGGGGGGGGGGGACATTTTCCTGACGAAATTATTAGATATTGGGTCGTAATCATTCTTCCTTTCGACGTGCTGGCAAACACGTTGGCGCTGCACCAGGTGGCCTCGCTTGGAATTCTTTGTGACCTAACCTGCGGTAGGCACGACCACACCCTGAAACCTAAAAATATCAATACATGCGCGCATTCAGACCTTCTCAGACAAGGGTAAACCGTGATTTATGTCTACAACCTGCATTTTGGAGCGGAGTGACAGAAAATCGAACACGATACCAAACGTCGACTGAAGCGCACACGACCACAATATTTTGAGTCCGCCAGCTCTACTGAGCTTCCATCAGACATTTTTGTTCCACAAATGCAGTATTTTAAGAAAATGGCCTGGGAGACCCTAGGACCGCCGGGTTCCCGATGCTACTGTTCCGACGCAATGAACTCGAGTTAGGATGAGACTTTGTCGAGGTGGATGATACCGAGGCAGAGCTGCCACGCCGACGCCGGTCTCGCATCATCCCAGGGTTTGCGTTGATCCCAAGTTGGCGAGCGAAAACGGCCAAAACTAGACAATAGGTTAGCTGACCCCAAATGTTCGAGCGACAGATGCATACCATCCACGAGCGATACTACGCCTCTAAGGTTTCCTTGTCCGAACGCATGAGGAGAGTTCGGCTCCGGCTCGTCCGCAACGAACACACGGTGCACTTTGGCTGAATAATCGGTTGGTCATCGGTTGGTAACTTCTTGGGTGGTGATAATAACTCACTCGCAATGAGTTTTTCAATTGTGTACCCGAAAGTGCTTGTTGGGAGCACACTATAAACTGAATTGTTTGGTCCAGCTTGGGAAGCCGTTGAATCCAGAAATAGATACACACCTGGATATCTATCTTCGCCATCGATCATTCCATGAGGGTTCTAGACATCGGTTCACCTATCTGGTGGCGGGAGTGGAAGCGACGAACCATACTGACCTTGATTTCAGAAACAAACGCTGCCAACTTCATAGCTAATACACTCTTCGACTCGCTTGGGATAACTAACTGGCCGATATCCGTTACAGTGACCGCTGACATTAACACCCCTACATCAGGATCAAATACCGCAATCGAGCTCACGCCCTCTTGCGACATCAGAGTCATGGCATCAAGCACTGTTGAGTCGGGGGATGCCGAGACGATGGGCGGGGGTGTGATTACGCCAAGATCGATTAAGGAACTTGCAAGGACTTGACTAATCACGGGAGAGGCAGTTATCGTATCGTGCTGAAATAGGGGTCAGAATGGGTGGAAGTGGGCGACACAGTTTACACGCACATCGCTGGCAAAGAATTTCACGAGCGCACTATCGGTGATTATGCCTTTCACCTGCTGCTCCTGGCCTTCAACGAGGACACGATGTGTCCCCCGAGAGAAGATTTCCAGCAGAGTGGTCAATGATGCATCCTTCCTGAGCATCACCAAAGGATTCTTCTCCGAAAGGTCTATTGTCCAAGTGGCTGGTTAGGGGATGTTTTCAGAAACGAAAAGTTCGTAGAACTTACTGCATGCTAGTTCTACGGGAACCTCTTTCCTGAGCCGGGCACTTGACACGATCTGTGCAATTCGGTCGTTTTGTAGGTCCTCTGCGGTGAGTTTGTTTGCCGTAACTGCAAGATGCATGTATGAATTTGCGTCTCCGAACTGCCACATCGCGGTCAGATGATATGGGTGCTTTCATATTTCTAATCACCCACGTCGAATAGTCCGGTGCATACAGATTGTTCACCTGCGGACTTGGTCATAACGGCAAGGCACCATGCTTCTTTCTCCAAAAGTACCTGAAGCGCAAGGTTTGAGAATGGCATGGTCCAAGCCAGATAACGCAGTCACATACTTCACAGGCTCGCTCCACTGAGATGCTTGCCTCAACCTCGACAATTGGTTCGATCAGTTCTACCGAATGAAAGCAATCATGGTAACTACATGAGTGGCGGTCGGAGTAGCAGTACTCACGCGAGATATCTATGGTAGACCAAGCCGAATCCAGCTCACCCAGTTCCAATGAAGAACCAGGGCGCACAGGGGGAGGCGGGCTGATATGCTTTGACGTAGAATGCACTGAGCTTACTGAGGGTTGGCGCCGCCGAGTCTCCGATCTTCCAGAAACAGAACGAGCGGTCGTGGCGGCCATGGTACGAGTATAGAGAAAGGGGCGATGGCCTTTGGAGAATATTGCTTGCCACTCGTTCCTATATAGTTAGATTTCGGCGAGGTTCAGTTGATAATGCGGGTGCCGCTGGCATGCGCCTGCATCGTTGGCGCGAAGAATCGCCTTGCGTTGCACATGAGATCAGATCCCCACGTGCTCATCGTGGAGAGTCAAAATACAATTGACGGCAGCTAGCATCGTGCTTACCATCTTGCTCTAGACCTCTTCCAAGGTAGGTACATTCATCACCTCCGCAGACCGGCTCGCTATCGATGCTGCCTTGCTTCCACGCACATCAACCATCTGCGCTCTGGACCCTCAAATCCCTCGATTAAACCCAAATTTTCATCAGATTAGAACGGTCTCGACGCATTGATTGAGATATCGACCATCTTTCAACACCCTCAAAGCTAATCACACGCAGTTGAGCAAATCTCTCATCTCCACAAATTTTTTGTTCTAGAATATGGTACCTCGATATCGTTATCATTCCGACTTGGGTTTTGTCACTCCCATCGTGGTCGCGGCTTTGCGTCTAGCCTTTATTTCCCTGAGAACTGAAACGACAAGTGGCACGGCAATGGGCGCAAAAAGAGGCGTGTACACTGCGTACTTGTGTTCTGCGGGGAAATAGAGTAGGCCGACCATACCGGGGTTAAAGAAAGCCTTGCTTGCGAGGAGCCATGAACGGGCAGAATGAGTAAGAGCCTGGACAGGCTGTGACGTGTTGTGCGCCTGATTAGAATGCATTAGTTAGTGTACGGGGATGGAACAGTGATGTATACGCGCCTGTGCTAGTTCGTCCAAGGCACTCAGCACATCGTTCCGCACAGTCGGTCCGACAGGCATATTTTCGATTTGTCCTACGAGCCCAACGATGCTGGTCAACGCTTGGACGCTGCCTCGAATATTTTCCAGAGTGCGGCGTCGGAGCAGGGTGTCAAGTTGCCAGTCGGTGAGGATCCTTCTGGGTGAGTTTGTACGATCCGACTCGATGGCGACCGTTGCAGGAAGCGTAGGGATACCCAGAAGGCCCTCTAGCTGCTTCCTGAATAGATGGAATATTGGCTTGAGGTCTTGAGGAGTTAACACCATATTGGCCGCCCCTTGTGTTGGGGGATTTAAGATAGCAATACCACCCCACTGGGGAACTAGGAACGAGTTGAATTGCGATATTGCGCCTAAGAGTTCATATTGGTATTCCGATTTGAGTGCCAAATTTGTGGTAAGACCCACCGTATGCGTCCTGGATGTGCAAAGGTCTCCTTTGCAACGAAGGGACAAACAGTACGAAGTGCAACACTGGATCATTGGAAACACTTGAGGCTGCAAAAGGAATCAGAAGGGTAATAAACAACAATTGGTTATACTGACACAAAGTCCATTCTGCAGAGTTGACGAATATCTTGAGCTGTTCCTGATTGAGGGCGTAACCGTCTTGCACAGGGGCAGCCTCGGCAGTCAGAGGTGCGTAGAACTGGACTTGGCTCTCCACCGTGAAATTGTGTAGTGCACTAAGTTCATCTAGTGTGGGTTTCAAATAATCTACAAGAGTAAATTCAGCCGCAAGTAGGGATAAACCAATTATTGTTGCGAACCTTCAATTGCTCTCTCGATCGACCAACCAGTGACGGCTCCTCCATATGAGGCATCTTCGTTAAGCAATGAAAATGCGACCCGGTATCGGGGCGCATATTGTGCTACGCGAAGTTCGGTGCTTTGAATTGGTGGTGTTAAAAAGTCACGTAATGACGCCACGATTTTGTCCACAAGATGCTCTGTGGGGTAGGGTCAGCATTTTCCTCCCTACGGGTATAATCGTACTGACGGTCGCAACCGCTCCGACTGTACACTTCAAATGAGCGAGCTTGTACAACCGTGGGATCTTCTTCGTATCCTTGTCGAACTCTGACTTGGTATGCAGCTGCAGACGTGTCCAACTGAAACAACAGTAAGTTCCCTTTTCAAGGTTAACGGGGGAGAATACGAACACGGTGAGATCCTAGAGCGCCAATCCGTATATCAAGTGCGTCCCAGATATCACCTCGTTCCGCGTTTGGGCTTTTATCCCAACCAATTTGGACCTTGGCTGCAAAAGTAGTCGTATCGCAAAGTCCGTCAAGAACTTGTATATTCACGTCAATTGGTATGCGGAACTACATCCACGGTATTCTGTGAGTTTATAGATAAAGAAAAGGATCTCGAACTCACTGGTTGGGAACCGGCGTTCTTCACCTGGACGGCTGGCAATGGGAGTCTTTGGACAGCTGTCAGAACCCACCATACCGGCAAAGAAACCAATATGACGGCCCAATAGGCTAGTATTATTCTGAAGCGCCCTTTATCATGGGGGTAAGCCGGCGGAGGACGGGGGGTGGGAGGCGATGTGGTGGACTGAGACATAACATAGAAATTTCCAATTGAGTTGTGGTGGGGACTATAACAAATTTACTTTAATCGTACCACCATGGCCACAGATACTTTGCCCGCGTTTCCCGTGCATGAGCTCAAAGGATCTGTGCCCTTGGAAAGATTCGAGGTCATCGCCAATAAAGTTGCTCAGAAACTTGCCTTTGTTATCCAGAGGACGCGATCTAGCGAACCTGCCGCAGCGCAGCCTCTCGTTGGATTCTTATCAAGCTATCTGGGTGATACTGCTCGCCAAAAGCTGGCCGAAATAAGTACAGGTGCATCGCGCAATTCCAGTCTCTCGGGTTCCGAACATGCAGTCCGGAAATACACCTTGCATTTGATCCACTTGTTGGCTTCACGACAGCAACCTTTCCCTGCGACGTTGCTTGTTGACTTGGCAGTTTCATATTCTCCCCAGAACTCGAGCATTCTTTGCGAGATCTTCCGCAATATACTGTCTACCCCTGCACAGGCATCCGAGTTTACCTCCTTGGTGATTCCCGCTTTCACGGCTGCACTCTTGCCCAAGCATCCGGATGTTATCGAACTCCGAGAGGTAGCTCATGCGCTCTTGTGTATTACTCGCTGTGGCGAAGAAGTTGTGGGCTTGTTCGCTCAGGAACCGTCGTTTGTTAAAGCCTTGGCCGAGTGTTACCAAACTCTACTCCCCAAGCTGGCGAACTCGCTCGGCGGGATTCACCCACAAGGCCAGAACTCGACATACGAAACGACGTGGGTTGAGACAAAAGCCGATCTACTAGACTGTTACGATACGATTATTCGAACCCTTGCCAAGTCTCCTAAAAGTGTAGACCATGCGCTCGAAATCGTCTTTCAAATCTTCGAGGTTCCGCACAAGGCGTCCACGACCTCTGTTGCATTCTTCGAAACTAGCTTGAACGATGATTTGAATCGTGTGGCAGGACTTAATAGCCTTTTCAAGGGCGTGCTTCCACCTGATGATGCCCGGCTAGAAGTCATGGGCGCCCAGCTTGGCCCAATCGCATCGAGCACTGACCTCGGCGTATTCGCGCTCTTACCTGTACGAACTCGCGAGACGCCAGTAGTCACTGCCCGGGTGGACAAAGGCAAGGGCAAAGAAACTGCCGTACGTGTCTACTCCTCCTGATACAACTAGACTCTAACCACCCACCGATCCTCCCCAGCCCTCACCCGCACCAAACCCAGCCCTCGACGCACTCGTCGCTCAAGTTCTCGACATATTCCCGGACCAAGACGCCCTGTCCGTTCGCGCGGCGTTGCAGTTTCCACGGTTCAATCGTTCAGCTGAGACACTAATCAGCGCACTCCTTGAAGGGGAACAGCTCCCTCCGCCCCAAACCGAGCCCTCCGTGGCTCCTCCGAAGGTGTCTGCGCTGCCTGAGCGCCGAAATATCTTTGATGATGACGAGATGGACTATTCGAAGTTGAGGATGGGGAAGAAGCGGTTAGATCTCTCTTTATACCACCCGAGTGATAAAAACTAATCACCATTCCTAGATCCGAAAACGCAGACACAGTCCTCCGAGACAAGGCCTTCATGGCTGCCCAAAAAGCCAATATTCTTCGTCGCGCAGCCGAAGTATCAGACCCGGACGAAGAGTGGAAATCAGATGAGGAGAAACGGCCTGCAGTAGTCGCATTCTTCGACGATGACGGCGAATATGGAGGTAGCGGCGTCGTGAACGATGGAGAGGGAAGCAGCGAGAGTGGCAGTGATGCAGAGGATGCAGGGCCCGAGGCGATATTGGAATCAACATGGCTAGAAGACCCGCAAGGTTTGATTTCTTCCAGTCTTTTCTTTTTTATATTCGCTCAAGTCTGCTCCGTGGTGCAGCGTTCGAGCGAGACGCCTTGACCCGCCGATCGGCCACACGCCAAAACCTCAAAACTCAAACTGGGTGGTCCGACGAGCAGATCGAAGGGTGGAAATATATGCTTGATAGAGACGTATGTCGTTTGTTATCGTCGTATCACCGTTCTGTCTCACATTGACCTCTATTATAGCCCCGCCATCAAGCTAAAATCCGAGAAAAACACGAATTCAAGGGGAATCAACCTACACTCGCTCCAACCTCCCAATGGGACGCCCCACGTGGTTAGTCCCATCTTTCCTTTCGTGCAAATATCGACTCATATAGGCGGTACTACCAGGTGGCCGAGGTAGAGGCGGCGGACGCGGGCGTGGGAGCAGAGGAGGTGGAGGGCGTGGTGGAGGACAGGGCGGTGGCAGTGGTGCGGGCGAAGGCAGCAGCGGGGGAGACTCGGCTCGTGACAAGGCATACAAAGACAAGAATAAAGCCCGTCAGGGAAACCATGACCGCAAACGCGGACACGACAAGAAAATGGCGCGAGGAGGGTTCGCCGGCTAGTCACTTGAAATTTCAATGTTTATTCAACTGGCTGAATACATGGCGTAAAGTCTAACTAGCGATATGTCGCGTTACCCACCCACCCGCCTACGAACAGTATTCCGCCAAATCGTGAGAATGTGGAGAACCTCAATCTTCAAGGAAGAAGTAATTGCCAGAAACTAAACAAAAACGTCAATGCCTACGAGCAAAACCCGGTGACAACCGAACTCACGCTTCTGCTCCCTGTCCTTGACACTGTTCAGCTTGTTGATCCTCGGCCGATAGTTGGTCGGGTCACGTCTGAATGTAATCTCAAGCGAAGCCAAGAACTTATTCATTCCAGTCAACAACGACTGAGGCCTATAGAGCCGCAAATGGGCTATATGTAAGCCACGAAACGACTATAGCAGCATGAAACGTACGGTGTAGCGGTTGCAGCTACGGCAGGTTGACCCCCAAATACGATCACACGATCTGCGAGGTATGTGGCCATGATGAAATCGTGCTCGATCACGAACGCAGTGCGCTTCGCATGTAAGATGTACCTATCGATAACAGCCGATAAGAATAAATCATACTCCAGTGAGGATGCACGTACCTCTTGATGACCTTGCTTGCGATAATGCGTTGTTCCGAATCTAAGAACGAAGACGGCTCATCCAACAAATAAACATCCGCCGGCTTGCCTGAATGCTGCCTGAGCTCATCACACTCTAAACATACGCCAGCCGAACCCACCAAGCGCAAGTACAATGGCCACTCTCTGCAACTCTCCTCCGGAAAGCGTCTGCACCTCCTGGTCCATGATAGTCTCAATCTGCATCGGCTTCATCACGTCCGTATTAAACTGCGGGTGCATAAACGCGGTCTTGATCTGCTTGAGCAGCAACATCCGGACCGTGCCAGGGAACTTGGGCGCAATCTTCTGGGGCTTGAGCGAGACGTTCAGCGAAAGCGTGTCGGCCTTTTCGTCGGGTTCTTCTCCTGCCAAAAGTCGCACAAACGTGGTCTTTCCCGTTCCGTTTTCGCCAAGCATGACAATGATTTCGCTGTTCGTGAAGTCGCCCGACTCGACAGTGAGTTTGAACGAGCCCAGGGTTTTGTTCATAGATGGGTACGAGTAGTGCCGGGTCTTGTCGAGCAGGATTTCCTCTGCATTTTCAACCATCTTGAACGATAGACTTTCTTCTCGGAACCGCAAGTTTTCGGTGGGAATGAAGCCGTCCAAGAAGATGTTGATACCCTCGCGCACAGAGTAAGGCATAGTGACGACACCGTAGATCGAAGGCTTCCCATACAGACAGCAAACAAAGTCGGAGAGGTAGTCAAGTACGGAAAGATCGTGCTCGACGGCGATAACATAGTTGTTGTTGGTGAGAAGCGCGCGAATGGTCTGGGCTGCTTGCAAACGCTGGCGGATATCGAGATAACTGGACGGCTCATCAAACATGTACCTGTACCGGGACAGATCAGTTAGCATACACCCACTTTGAAGAGAGTAAAAACCCACACGTCAGCCTTTTGAATGCAAGACATAGCGATCGCAAAACGCTGGAGTTCTCCACCACTAAGTTGCGAGACCTCGCGTTCTAGGACCTTTTCCAATTCTAGTACTCTGCACATCTCCTCCTTGTTGTCACGCTCCAGCTTCGAGTCGAGCATCTGGGACACCGAGAGCTTGCCCTTGATCATTCGCGGGATTTGGTCGACGTACTGAGGTTTGATGAGGGCTTTGATGTTGTCCTCCAGAACCTTTGTAAAGTAATTTTGCAGCTCAGAGCCACGGAAGTATTTGAGAATTTCTTCCCAATCCGGAGGATCCTGGCCGAACGTGAGTCCCGTATTGCAGGAGAAAAATAAAGCTCACATCATATCTTCCAAGGTTGGGCTTGAGCTTTCCAGCTAGGACCTTGAGCGCAGTGCTCTTGCCAATACCGTTTGTGCCGACGAGACCGAGGACCTGGCCTGGGCGAGGGGTGGGAAGACGATGGAGTTTGAACGAGTTGGCAGCGTATCGATGTGTGACTTCAGAGTCGAGGTTGGTAGGAAGATTAATGATGGTGATAGCTTCGAATGGACACCTGAGCTATATGTCAAGGAGTGCTAACGAGAACGGAAAAGGTACTTACTTCTTGACGCAAATACCACAACCTATACATAAAACCTCGGATATAAACGCGATCTTGTCGGTAGGCTTGACCTCGATACACAGTTTGCCTAGAGCATAATTAGCGGGTGCAGCCGCCAACAGCCACGAGACTAACCCATTCTTACTACCGGGCACGACTACAGCCATTATTAGTAATTCGTATGATCACAAGCTCGATCTACCCACTTTTTTGCATTCTTGAGCACATCGCTTTGGCCTGCACTTGTTCGGGTCGATGATCGCGATACGCGTAATCTTGCCCGACGACATCCTAGTTGACTTGTGTTACAGAAAGGATTTGAGAGGCAGCGGATGCAAATTTATTTTGAATCGACCCTGCTGATCCGCGAGTAGCCCTGAAACAAGCGCTCACCTTCAACTCACACCCTGCTATTGGACACCGACCGCACCGATGCCCGCGAAGAAAGCTGCCGGTAAAGGAGGGGGCGACAAGAAGAAAGCAGCCCCTGCAAAGGACGCAGACTCGGGTGACTCGAAGGTGAGTAATCATTTAGCATGACTCGACTCTCTGACTCGCGCCTTTTGCCACCAGGGGAAGCTCAAGGCGGCGACCGCAGTGCAAGTACGGCACATTCTCTGCGAGAAGCAGTCGCGTGTGCTCGAGGCGCTGCAGAAGATCCAAGAAGGGCAGAGATTCGACAAGGTTGCTCAGGTGACTTGACTTGACGATGTGGATGAGCTGTCACTTATGTATTGCCACAGGAATACAGCGAGGACAAGGCCAAAGGTGCGTCTTCATTTATTTGACACGTTTGGCACTAACTTTCCACTCAGCTGGCGGAAGTCTCGGCTGGATGACTCGTGGCTCGATGGTCGGACCGTTCCAAGATGCCGCATTTGCATTGACCCCGAGTACGCTCGACAAACCCATTCTCTCACCGCTCGTCAAAACCAGCTTTGGATACCACCTCATTCTCGTCGAAGGACGCCGTTAGCTCGTAGTCACTGTCTCTTCCTATCTTGGTGTACTTGCATCTCACGCTCTCGTGTTATCCCAAACATAATTATACAGCCATGTAGAATGTGTATCGACAGCGTTCGTATGAATGTGTGCAAATCGGACAGTCAGAAGAAAGATTCAAGTCAAACAGAGCTTAAAAAACCGCCAGCCTCTACATCGGTTTCTTCCCTTTGCCTTCCCCGTTCCACGACGCGAATTGCCCAGAGTTCGACCTGGCCAGAGCAGCACCCGTCCGAGCTGGCGCTCCAGCGCGATTCATCCCCATTCCGGGCGGAGCAGGCTGTATTGGTCCCGGAGCAACAGGCTTCAACGGAATTCCAGTCCTCGGGGGCGGTGCCTTGCCCTTGTTGGTTCCGCCCACACTCCCGCCAATGTTTGTCGCAGCGACGGGGTAAGGTTGATACCGCATCGGACCTGGGTAGTGGTTTAGGTTTCCGCGTTGGACGCCCCCCGTACCAGCACTCGAACTCGGGCCCGCAGCGCCAGCGTTCGCAGGCGCCCCACTAGATCTTGGCGCACCAGAACCAGCTGCAGTTACACTTCCTGCTGGGGGCGCGCCAGGACCTCCAGGCTTCATCACACCTGGCCCTGGGACTCCAGGAAACGAACCATAGGCATAAACCATCGGCAGAGGAGGAGGCGCAGAAGATGAGGGCGCAGAAGAAACAGGCCACGCTCGGAATGTCGGTCCAGGCAGTGGCAAGGGCGGCGTTGGAATAATTGGAACCTGGCTTGGTGCGGCAACGGGCGGCTTGGGCTTTGGTGGCGCGCTGGTCTTTGCCCAGACCTGTTGTTGGGGGAGAGGTGGTTGGGGGATCACGTTGGGGTAGTGGGCGTTCCCTCGACCACTGCCTGCTTTAGGCGGTTGTGGCGCATGCGTTCCAGATTGGCCAGGAGCAGGTTGAATGGTCACCGGTCCGGTGCTCCTTTTGGACTCTTCCTTCTTAATGGTGGGTGGGGGAGATGTGCTCGGGCTGGGGCTGTCGCCCTCAAGCTTCGCCTGCGCCAAGTCCGCATCACCCTAGCAGAGATATCTGTCAGCTTAGCACTCTTTCTACGCATCCCTATTAACTCGCCTTGCCTTCCTTGTATTGCTCCTTTTCCCAAGCCCTCACAAACACACTCATATCCTTCTGATTATTGAAATAATAATTCTTTGCCTGAATCGCCGTCTTGGTTTGAATCACGCTCGCAATCCGATTCCAATCCCGCCCATGCCGCAACAAATTCTGCTTCAACGTCGTCCGCTCTGCTACCGTCCAATAACTCGTCGTCGCTGGGCGCTTCTTCGATGGCTCCGCCCCGTCTAGGCGCACTGATCCCCCACTCCCGTTCGGCACCTCGCCCTTGTACGCCCAGCGCCGGCCGCGCCCGGGCCCACCTTTACGCAGCGGCTGCGTGGACAGCATTAAGTCAAGATCAGACGGATGGGGAACGTCCCCACCGGCCTCAGAATCAGACGCAAACGACATGGGTGTGGATGTCCCGCCGCGGTCCGTGTCAAACGAGTCGGCGCGCGCGAGCTCGACCACACGCGGCCTACGTGGCTTGGGAGCTTCGATTGTTGACGAGGGTGGAGGTGTGGATGACTGGGCGGCGTTGGCGTTTGCTGTGGCTGCATGCCTGCGCGAGCGCCGGGTTGCGATAAACTCGTCTTCGCGCGGAGATGCAGTGGTACCGTCTTCTTCCTTTTCGATGTCCGCCATAAGTGCGCTTGCCTTGCCTTGATGCCCCCCTCGTCCGAGTCTGCGACGTTGACCACGTTTGACTTGCGCACGGAACGCGGGGACCTTCTTCATCAGGTAATAGTACTGTACGCATTGCGACGTTGTCTTGTGCAGCAGATGCTCCGCGATCTTGTCAAACCGCTTGTTGAACACTCTATGTTGGTCGATGAATATATCGCGCTCCTCTGTGGTCCATCGCTCGGACGCTCGCCCTTTGAAATCGTAAAACTCGATCGGGTCGTCTACTTGGCCATTCTCGTCGTCAAACGTAAACCGCAACATCTCAGGCTCCGTCACTGTCACCATGTCCGGTATATGCGCCAAGTTGGGTCGAGCAAGCAAGTCCGGATCTACCGCCGCGGCGTCGCGCATGTTGTTCATCACCTTCTCCATCTCGAAGTCAGAGTGCACCGCGTCAGCCATGACGCCTGTGTTCACGACCGGATTGCGTCGCGTCGAGCGAGTCTGGGCAGCCACAGGTTCCGAGACAACGTTCTGGGCTGCAGCAGCAACGGCAGCTGCTTCTCGGATCCGCCGTTTTTCAGCCGCTTCATCGAGCCTTTGGCAGGACTGGGTCCAGGCTTCGTTCAGAGTCAGATACTCTTCCTCCAGACCACCTAGTTTGGCTTCGACATATTCCTCTCGCTCAGAAAACTCGCCGCGCAACAGATTCCTAAACTCGGCCTGAGTGTTTTCGTCGGGCATAGAAAATATTTCAAGTGTGGGAATATCTTCACTGGCGGTCCTGATGGGTTGCCTGTGGGCCGCGAGCTTTAGGTTAGCCTGCAGAACATCCTCGACGTTCAACGCTTGTTTGTTCAAGTCAAGCGGGCGAAGGGAAATAGCCTCGCGAACAGAAGTAGGAGGCAGATGTTCGTCCTCATCGTCTGAAAAGCCGAGATACTCGAACTGCAAGAGCGGGAGCGAGGGTTCTTTCGAATCCTCTCCAGAGAATGGATCACCGATCGGGGCATCAGCAGAAGCATCAGGGGTCGTGATAGAGCCATTCGCTTTAGAATCAACCGCAGCGACGTCAGGGAGGGGCTGTGGCAAGGCAGCAGTCACAGGCTCCGAGTCCATTACAGTCTCGTCTGCAGCAGTGTCCTGAGCACTATTCGCTATCGAAGATGGACCAGCCCCAGCTGTCTCACCATCAGGTGCTTTAGCTTTATCAAACTGGCCAACTGCAGCCGGATCCACGTCCTCCCCCTCCATTCGCTCCAAATAAGTAAGCGGAGCCTCGACAAGTGCTTGACCATCTGCTTGAGACTGTACATCAGCACTCGGACCCGCATTAGACAAACTGGGCTGCTCTGTCAACAAAGTAGTAGACGCGATTTGACTCTCTGGAGCAGGCCCGGCAGTAGCAGTCACAGGGCCAGCGACGCTCGGAGCCGAATTAGCAAACGGAGAAGGTCGACGAGAAGCAGGTTCAGCATCGGCTGCAACAGAGTCAGTCCTAGATCTCTTGCCGGTGGATAGACTCTTTTCGGGGGAGGCTGAACTAGCGGATGCAGAGTTGGGCGTGATGAGAGCAGATCCATCAGGGTCTTCTTGTTTGATCGAGGGGTTGGCTACTAGTAGCTGGTCGCGCGAGACGAGTTTGGCACG
This sequence comes from Ceratobasidium sp. 414, assembly GCA_019616945.1. Classification (NCBI taxonomy): domain Eukaryota; kingdom Fungi; phylum Basidiomycota; class Agaricomycetes; order Cantharellales; family Ceratobasidiaceae; genus Ceratobasidium; species Ceratobasidium sp. 414. The sequence continues at coordinate 53,182 of WSTK01000007.1, read as the reverse complement.
GTTATGGTCATTAAATGGTCCTCGCCCATGCTGGAACGGACGTCGGGGGGCGTTGTTCGGGACAAAGGCCCTTGAGTCACCAGAGTATCCTGGCCCGCTGTAGCGTCGATCGTGCTGAGAGTGTCTGCGGTTAGGATTATCCAGCGGGGCAGGTCCAGGTCCGCGCGGAGACGGCTGGACAGACGGGTAACCAGAGCCCGAAGGCGGGGGTGCCCGCCGGTCCTGCATGAATGAACGACCGCGCGGCCTGCCCGATGAACCATAAGGCCCTTGATGCGCTGGGTTCGAGTACGCATGAGGGCCCATCTCATCCCCCTCAGTCCAACCGTCAGGGCGTATCCAGTCTTCACGCATATCCCGGTCGTACTGATCAAAATGCGACACCTGCTCGCGACCCCAACCAGGCTCGTGTATCAGAGGCGGAGAGCCTCGTGTTTGATCGACTGGGGGCAGCGGGCGACGAGCGTATCTAACATACAACGCATGTTAGAACAGTTACAAACAGTACAAACAACTTCCGCGACGGGCGCTAAGAAAACAGACGCCAACACAAAAAGCACAAAGAGCACTCACGGGTCACCTTGCCACTCCCTAGGCGGTGGCGAGGGTGGGCGATCCCACCCGTGGGCCGACGGGTATGGCGGACTATCTTCTCGTTCATCCCAATCTCGTCGCGGGACCCAGTCACCATCCGAGCCACGCCGGGGCGACCAAGCTTGGGGCGGTGGCGGGGGTCTCGACCATTCATGAAAAGGAGATGGCGGACGGCCAGGCGCAAACGACGGTGGAGGCGGCCCAGCAGCCTGTTCGCGGAATCGATAGTCCCATGATTCTCTGCGGTAATTGGGATGCGGTGGCGGGTGAGCCGGTTCGTCAGGCGGTCCCGGAGGCGGCCAGCGGTAAGGTTGATGAGGAGGCGAGGAGCTACGATGATACTCTGCGGGTGGTGGGGGCGGGCGCTGCAACAGTGGTTCACAAAGAGCTAGTTAGTTTGATATTAACTTGGAGTGATGGCAACAAACCTGGTAAACGCCCGAGTAACGAGGGGGTTTTGAGGCGGGCTCCATTGGCTCCAGGTACCGACGTCGCGCCAGCTCGGGTGGAAGAGTAAGTCCAGGTGGTGGGATAGAAAACTGGGGTATAGGCGGAAAGTCTGGCATTTTTGCTGATCAAGCGACCAGGAAAACAACAGAGCAACACTAGTTTGTCGAATCCGAGTCCTAAACAAGTTCAGAAAAAGGCAATAAAGCACGGAATGCAGGATAGTATACAGTAGAGCAAACGTGTAACTCTCTAGTAGAAGTATGCGGGGAGCAAAAGACGGCTGTAGTGGTGGACAGCAGGGAGCAAGTGTCACCAAAAACATGCACGTGCAAATACGCCACTCACCACGTTGTTTGGTCCTGTCAAGTTGTTTGATCAAACCGTCGGCCTTTCTTTACGTCCCCCATGGAAAGCGGAAACCCTCGCATCAACTCTGCCCGCATGTCCCAGTACATTGGGCGTCATGTGCGCCTCACCTGCAAAGTCATAAAAGTCGGTATTTTTCGGTTTCGTGGCAAATTTGCTTTTTGACTGGTGCAAACAATAGACGCAGGGCGACAATATCATTGTACAGGCGTCCGACGGAGGACAAGTAGAAGTCAAACTCTCCGGAGTAAGTGCTATACTCGTGTCCCGCAACTCGGGTCTCATTTCCGTAGGGCCAAGAAGCACGCGACACGTACATTGAAATTCTCGGCAAAGTCGTGGACTCTTCGCGTTTGGTGGCGTCCCAAGTCTTTCAACAAGGAGATTCGTTGGACCTTGAAGTCATTGACCAGTTGGTCGAACTTATGCACAAGTCTCCGGGAATCTACCAGTAATATCCTAAAGTGAGCCACTTGAATCCAGAGTACAAACATTCATATTGAAAATTGAAAAATAGGACAAGAAAACAATACATATCTAATAATACAACATATGTTACCCACAATATAGTCGCTGCAGTTAAAAGTTCCTCATCTCCACATGGGGATCATCACGTCGCTCGAACATAGATTGGACAACGTAAGTCTCAACACCTCGGTCTCTACCCTCCTCACCACATCCGGCCGATGCGTCGACCCAAAAATTGCACTTGCCCCAACCACGACGACTCTGTCCCGACGCGCTTGAAGCAAACCAAGCGGGATGTCAATGTGGAACGGAACATTAAACTCGTCAATGCGCGCCCTATTCAACCCCGTCGCCCCGTTCTCAAACCAAACGGCGCGGCCCTCGACTTGTTGTCCACCCGACAGCCCGCCAACGTGCCACTGGGGATTTGCCGCATCGTAATGATTATTTTCGCATCGTCTGGGGTTCTCGACGGTCGACGCAGTCACCGCGATCCCACGGAGCACGATCTCAACGGCCCGGCCGTCGACCAGCGCACGCATCGTTTTGCGGTTCAAGCTAACACACCCATTGATGCGAACGCACAAACTTCATAAAATCCCACACAAAAGGGGGGGAGTCAGCTCCCATGTGGCACGTGCTGGATCGAGCAACCTACTCGGGCTTTGCATCCCATACCTCGATATGTTGTCCACCCTCGATAATCATGTCGATGTTCGGAACGATTTCGAATACAGACTCGGTCTTGGCCAGCCTTGCTTCGTTCATATACGCCCCGACATAGCCGTTGACATCCTGCCTGGCAATGCCAAGAGTCTCTGTAGCCCAGACAACCATGGTATCGTAAGAATAAATCGGGATAAAAGCAGTTGAACCGAGAAGTGAAAAAGACCGTTGGTGCTACGACTCGAGTGGAGAGTGCAGCAAACTAGGCCCTCTCCTGCCTCGTTTACATCAACGTGCCACTTACCAAAATCCAGACCCACGTTGTCATCATCCTCGTGGGGGTGATCAAACGGGGGAATGTTTACAACTTTGACGCTATCCCGAGTCTGTCGATGAGGCTTGACACCACCTATGGACATTGTCGGGCCGAGAGGTCCTGTTTTCCCATACGACTCGGTTCGTTTCAGCGTGCGCTTGGGGTCGAGGTGTCCAGTAGGTCTGAGGGGAGCCTGCCACTGTGCACGAGGCGTAATGGGTGAGGGCTCGGCGTTGTGTTTTAAATCGAGAGCAAGGTCCAGCCTCGTGTCCGTGCGTATGAGCGGCGCAGGGATAGCACGCATATTGATACAGCCGAATTTGGAGTTTGGTTGCCGGGGAACAGCAAATCGTCGGCGGACTGGCTTTTATAGCGTTGGGGTGGGAAGAGGTCCAAGCCCAGCTCATGGAATAAGCCACTCGGCTCCGAGCGCTTGCATACAGTTGGCCGATGTTCCACGATATGCATTGTTTTTTACACAAAGGTCCAACTCACGCCCCACTTCGGCTTAATGGGGATACGCGGTTCGCTCACGACGTCGCAACAAAGCAATGGTGACACGCTCAATAGACAGCATCAGGAAATATTCAAGGGAATGATGACATTGCGGATTCGTAATACTAGTTAAGCATGATTGTACAAGAGACCAGAGATGCACAAAAAGGTCAACCAACAACGCGTTTACATGGCGTGCCTAGGGTTGAGCATAAGTCACCGGCGTCGTCACGTAAAAATAGATTAACTTACTTGCGCGTCCACTCTCGGGCGGTCGACTCGTACTGTGCCCGATTCGTCTTGTACAACTACGTCATGTGTAAGTATAGCCAAGGATGGGATGGCTAGATATAGACATACATGAGCAATATCAGGGACCAACGGATCGTCTGGGTTGGGGTCTGTCAACATTGAACAGATGGACAGCAACACTGCACAACCAAACTCAGCAGGCGCCTATCCAACGTCGTGGAATAACATACCCTTTGATATCGTGAGGGCTGGTGACCACTGGTCCCTCAGGATGTCAAGGCAAATGCTGCCGTTCGAGTTGATGTTGGGGTGATAGATCTTGGTCGTAAAGCTGACTTTCGGTGGCTTGAAAGGGTAGTCGGTCGGGAACGCAATGGAGAGGAAAAAGACACCTCCAGCATAGGGAGAATCACCCTGGAACGCTGAATGAGGCCTGGGACATCAGAATATACGAGAAATACCCACCGGGCCCATGATCGTCGCATTCCAGTTGAACATGTTGTCGCCAACAGGGCCGGCGCTGCAGGAGGAGGGGGGGTCGCGTCCGAGATCAATCAATTCCTACATGCGCCGTGTGGCTCGTCAGTATCGGTGGCACCACAAGCAGCCGCCTACACCGACCTTGTTAATGCGCTTGAGAGCCATTGTTACAGGTGATCGTGTGAGAAGGAAAAGTGGGCTGTAGGAGTGACTGGTGGCAGAGGGCGAAGTACAAAAAGGACACGGATACCCGGGGTGGAGGTGGGGAATGTCAGCTACTTGCCCTAGCACATGCTTATATAGGGACACTGACTGCTAGAGTGTTCTCGCAACGCCAATGGCAGTGTGGTGGTCGTGGGGAGAGGATAGCGCTCGCCGGGCTCTATTACATAGATCTGCTTCCGGGTTGCGCTTGCTTTACGTAATATATGGTCTCGATAAGCCATTACTCGTTCTGACACTTGAAATGTTGTCCTTGTGTGAAATGCTAGCCGCGTTAGGCAGTCCTACGCGAGCTCGTGCCACTACGCTTTCCATTTTTGTTGTATTTTCCTCACCCGATTTGAAGCGGATCACAGGGTACCCGAGTGCATATACCCTCCTCACAGCCTCATGTGCCATTGTTCCTGCCCTGATAACCCATGTTCAACCCTCGCCTAGGGTTAGAAACTCTATGGCAGTTTAGTCTCAAGACTCGTTACCTAGGCGTGTTGTCAGAGACAAATGCACATTTATATTTGAACTGTTTCGGCATTACTCCACCGAGCTCCGATCGCCAGCCTGTGGCCCACGAGTCAAAACACAAACGAATCCAACTCGTGATTCACCACGACCGCGCGTGGAAAAATAGCTCATAAAATAACTCGGCTTTATCTTTATTGTACCCTAGACCCTGGTGACTCACAAACACCGCAATGTCGACCAAAATCCACCCTCTCGGCGGCGCAATCCCCAACCTCCCACACGCAATCTCTGTCTCGCTCCCAACATGGCAGGACAATATCGGCTACGAAGAGGGGGAGAAACGAGTGGTTGACGCAATGTCAAATGGATATCCCCGTTTCTTTATTCATTTAGACATCCAAGCGGTGAGTATCGTTCTCGTGTCGGACAATATACCGAATTTACACCTTTTTTATACAGCTAGCTCAGATATGTGAGAAGAAATTTGGCCAGCCCGAAGAAAAATGCATGCTGTTTCCGGCAGCCTACGTCGCGACGGCCTGTCGGCAATTTATGATTGATCGCTCGCCCGACCCGTCTTCCCCAGTCCCTGTCCGCTTGGCCCAATACTTTATCTGCCCATCCGAAAACGCATCCAAGCCCACCGACGCCTCTGACGTAGACTGTGTCGAGCTTCATATCGTGTTATTCCCAGTACCCGCCTTTTCGCTCGCGAAACAATTTTGGCAACACACTGGACTGGGTATTTCTAGCCGGATAGCCTCTGCCGCTCTTGCACTTCTCGCACGTAATAGCGAGAAAAACGCTTCTCCAACTCCCCCCACCATCCCTCTCTCACCCAAGCCTCCGGCCTTTTCTCCACGCAACAAACACTATGGCTCCAAATCCCGGCTCGTTCAAACACCACCTGCACAGAACCAGCCCATTCACCCAGCCGAGAACGTCGACTCTGAACACGACACCTATGTTGAGGAACGATATGGGAGGAACCTTCCTAGGGCGTCGGCTGCACTAGCGAAAATGGCCCTGCGACGTCGTATTGCCGGTGTACTCGTCAACGATTCACCGTCTGGGCCTCTGTCCGCCGAGACGCCGGAGCTTGCCGCGAGCAAGCGTGGGGTGGACGTTACAGAAGACGACGTGTTCTTGTTCCCCACGGGTATGTCTGCCATATGGACTTCGCACCAGCTCGCGCTGGCCGCGCGTCCACAACACAAGAGTGTATGCTTTGGGTGAGTCATTTCATGGCTGCCAAGTCCGTGTTTTGAACTCACTCGGTTCAGGTTTCTGTATACCGACACTCTCAAAATCCTACAAAAGTGGGGACCAGGCTGCCACTTTTTCGGCCGCGGCATTGACTCGGACGTTGACGAGCTCGCGTCGATCTTGGAGCGAGAGTCTATCCTCGCTCTCTACACCGAGTTTCCGTCGAACCCTCTGCTGCGCTGCGCCAACCTTCAAACGCTCCGTGCGCTTGCAGACAAGCACGATTTCCTGATCGTGGTTGATGAAACTGTTGGGAGCTTTGTGAACGTCGAGGTGCTGCCTTATGCCGATATCGTTGTGAGTAGTTTATCAAAGGTATTTAGCGGAGAAGTCAACGTCATGGGCGGAAGGTAAGATTTACCTCACACCCACCTACCTCTTGCTCACTGTTTAGTGTCTAGCTTGGTGCTCAATCCCCGGGGCAAACACTACAAAGCACTGAAAGACCAAATGAAAATCCAATACGAAGACGTCTACTGGGGCGAAGACTCAGTCTTCATGGAACGAAACTCGCGAAGCTTTATCCCCCGCGTGCACACGATCAACTCCAACACCGAAGCACTCTGCGACTTTCTCCACAGCCGCTCCCTCGCCTCTTCCTCACCCGTCCCAAACGCCGTCATTAAACAAGTCTGCTACCCCAAATGGCAAACCCGCGAGAACTACGACGCCTGTCGACGCCTGAACAACGATAGCCCGTACCCCAGCGGATTCAGCGGCCTTTTCTCAGTCACGTTTACCACGATCGATGCGTCGCGTGCGTTTTTCGATAATTTGGATTGCGCCAAGGGGCCGAGTCTGGGGACGAATTTTACGCTGGCGTGTCCGTATACGATCTTGGCGCATTACGCAGAGCTAGATTGGGCCGAGGCGTATGGTGTCGAGACTGGACTTGTGAGGGTGAGCGTGGGGCTGGAAGAGCGGGATGAATTGTTGGCAAAGTTTGCGTTGGCGTTGGAGAAGGCTGAGCAGACTACTTTGCAAAGTTGATCTGTGGCCGCAGCCTGTTTCCCGGAGTTTGGAATCTTGCAGAGTTGTCTCCATGATCATACCAGTCCCGCCACAGAAATATCCAGAATGGGCGTGGTATCCCGGAGGTCCCCAGCCAGATATAGAGCTAGAAGTAATTATGTGGCCAGCTTTCAGTGACCAATAATTATGCTCAAGTACGTAATTCGGGTTTGGCTCGAGGGGGCGCTACACACATATGACCGGATTAGGGTTGGGCTCGGCCGACACGGCTCCGAAGAGAAGCTGATGATTATCTAAACACTCGTTTTTGCGGATTGTCTTGGCATGATTCGCACGTTTATCCTAATATCGAGCCAGTCCAGCGATGTTTCAAGGGGAAAGGAGGACCTGGGCGCTGGTTCCTATCATAGGAGGTCAAAACTGTTATTAGCGCGCATACAAACGCCCTTACGGGGTTTCGCCGGACCGGCGGCAAGTCACATGACCTGATACCCCACAAGCGTTTCTCGACCCACACAGAACCAATTCCAACGCCCTCATCAGTTCCCCCACTGTAACCTGGTCTCGACCACACCCACAGGGCCAATTTTTCGACGATGAAGCTACACCAGATGCCCTCTATACATGGACTCGTCATGCGCTGGCGGCACCACGCAGACAAGCCGGCCTCGGATGATACGTACAGTCCAGAAAGGCGCCCGAGTCCGAGTCCGATGGTCGCCCCGCCGTCTCCCAAGTCACCCTCGAAGCGGTCCGTGCAGATTAACGAGGCAGACATTATACGTGTGGACAAAGGGAAGGGGCGCAAGGCCGATAATGCACCTGCGCCAGCCCCCACGACGCTCCCGTCGCCTCCCCCGTCGCCTCCAGCACCCCGCATCAGCCTCCGCCCACGTCCCCCAAGCAAGTGTTCGAGCGGTGTGCCAACGTCCCACCCTGAACTGGGTGAAACCTTCCGGCGCTACGGCCCCGTCTCGATACACGAAACGTTCGAGTGCACAGACGCTGTCGATCCGGTGAGCCTCCTTGGCCTCCTTGTATTTATAGCCTAGCATCCCTAGCCGCTTACGTTATGGGTGCAATCCTTGTATAGGTTCGTCTGCTCACTCTAAGCCGCAAGGAACTCCTTTCGGAGACACGGGCACGCGGGGGGAATGCTCTGGCTGATGAAGTGTGAGTCTCAAGGCTGTGTCACACGTGTGTTTGCTTGACTGCCTATTGTACAGATGGGAGTATACTGTATCTAAGAAGGGAAAGACGGGATATGTTGTCAAGGTCGATTACACTGCTTGCGCGGTGTTGATGGAGGGCGAGGGTATCGCAGACCCGCAAAAACCCGTGGCTGTCAACATTGCCAAGACCATGGGCGTCATCGGTTTGATGACCGTTACTTCTCGCCACTAGTTACCTCTCCCCCACTATAGCCCACTGCTCTACCTCCCGGTCTATCCAATTTTGCTCCGTGTTCTCACAACCTGCCTCTCGTTTACTTTCCTCTCACCAACCACCGTCTCCCTCCGGGTCTTCTATCTCATTGTCGTATTTCTCTCTGATAGCTTTCTCTTGGCGTTTCTGGTCACTCTTTTCTTCCTCGTGAATATGTTTGGGCTTTGTTCTCAATATCTATAAGTGCATGCTACACCAATATATTACACACGACTTTTCTCCTCAAACACCCATGGGAACGGTGTTTGGGATTGTGGTCGAAAGCACTGAAAAATAACAGAATAGCAGTCTTGTGGTCTGTGTTTGGCCACGGCAAATTACTGCCTGGAGATAAGCCACCCAACGGTTCGGCCTTGTACGTTCGAGTGGTCGGTCGTGGTGCAACTGTATAGCCACACTTCAAACCTCAGGGGGTCTCTGGTTTTAGAATATAATCTTGGGCAACTGGTTCACTCTGGACGTTCAGTGATGGCTGGGCAGATATCGTAACATCAATGAATGAGATAATGCTCGCGACGCATACATTCAACCAAAACAACCATTACAGACAACCAAATTGCACACCCTACTCGGACTCATCTGCTTCAGCAAGCCACTGCAGACCAATCTCATAAGTTATATCCTAAACATTACAAAAAACAAAATTCACCTTAATAAACGGGTCCGCAGCCTTGCGCACACGCTTGCTCACATCGCGGTCGACATACTTCTTACTAACGTGCGTGCCCCACTGGGTGATGACGTCTTCCTCGAGCACATCCGTCTGGTAAAAGGCCATCAGGATCTTGGGCACAGCCGGGATGAGGTTAGGATGTTCGACGCCGATAAAACGTTCGAGGCCACCAAGGAGGGACTTTTGGTGTTTCTCTGAAGTCATAAGCTACAAGGGGATCAGATGTTATACATGGAGGGTGAGAATGGTCTTGCCTTGACAAAAAGACCTTGGTAGGTAGGAACCTCCTTCTCGATGTTCTCAGTGAATAGAGCACGGCCCAGGATCTCCGCAGCCTTGTGCTTCCTTTCAATACCCAGATCCTGGATCTTCTTATAAACATCCACGGCCTTCGACCCGCGGTTGCCCTCGAGCCAGACTGCAAGCTCGCTGTACGGGTCGGCGCCCTCGCCTTCGCCTTCGTCAGAATCGCCTAGGTTGAGCGCGGCCATCTCCTTCTGGCGGGCCTTGACGGCAGCCTCAGACGTATCGAGCGCCCAGTCCTCGTCGGCCCCGTCACGCTCAGCCTGCTCAGCGGTGGGCAGCTCAGCAGCTTTGGCCTTGAGTTCCTTTGTAAAGTCGTCGCCTGACTCTTCACCCTCGGCCTCGTCCCCAGCACTGCCTTCCTCCTTCTCCTTGGCGTCCTTGTCGGCGCCTTTGGCTTTCTTCTCCTTCTTAGACTTCTTGGGTGGATTCTTGACGATAAAAGTAGTAAGCTTGTGGCGCATGTCGACGCCGGTGCGGGCGCCACACGCTTTGCAGTCGCGGAAGATATCTTCGGTGCGCGGGACGATGATGAGATCCGTCTCGGGGTTCTTGCATTCGGCGCAGAGAACAAACTTGTCGATAAAGGCGTCGAGGAGCTCGCGCAGGCGTGAAGCGTCGTGCGCGCCGTTGACAATGTACCGATCGCCCTTTTCGTCAAACGAGGTTTGAGCGCCAAGTTCACAGCCGAAGAATTTGGTGGGGTCTAGAGCCGATGGATGAATGAATAAGGAGGCACGTGGAGGCGGCATGGGATATGCCAGAACGGGGTGTGGGGGAAAAACTTACAGGTGGGAGGACGGCTGAGTGCGCGCGAGATGTCGGACATGTTGGGGATGACGGTCTTGATGCCATTACCTTTGCCTTCGATTTTGGTCAGGAGGGACGGCATCCTATTAATTTTGGTTAGTCAGACTGGTCCAGCAGCGGTGGCGAGTTTCGGGCACGTACTTGTAACGGTAGAACTTGTCCTAGGATGGATATATTAGTACAGGTGGGCAGAGGGTGTCTTGACGAGTCTGGACTTACATCGACGTCGCGGCGAATGTTCACAACTTGAGCCATGATGTGGTGTTTGGGCGTTTAGCGCTACAAAAATCCGCGATTGTGAGCAGAGTTGCCGGGAGTAGAGAAGAGTGCCTACCTGAAGGACGTTTCTACTGTGGATAAAGCGGCACGTATGCTGTTTGTGGGCAGCTTTGGGTCTCAAAAGCATGAAAGCGTGCAAGTCCTCGTCGGCAATGCGAAGTACGCGTTGAGTAACTGGGAAGGGCTTGGACGCGGTGTAGAGGGAGGGGTAGAAAGAGGAGCGGAGAACAAGCCGGGATCGATGCGGGGATTGGGATCGTCGTCGACTGCAGAGCTAATGCACACTCGGCGCGATTTTATGGAGTAGGTAAGCTTAGCTCATCTGCACCCTTAGTGCCACAGATCGGTTTATTCCCCCCATCCCACCAGCGACGACGACCGGGCCAATCCCAATGACGTCCGAGGCTGGCCCGATGAGTTACCAGTCGAGGTGAGTGCACCGTTTAGGACATCAATGTTCTGCTAAAATACCACAGGATGCATGCTTTCGAGGAGATCCTCGACTCTTCGTCCGCCCTTCGCGTGGTCGACATCCCACAACTCCGCTTCCTGACGCTCCATGGTGAGTGCGTGCCCCACCACCGTGTCGAAGGTGTCTAACCGAAAAGCTAGGCATTCCTGAACACCCGGCGTGGATGAGGTCGAGGATATGGCGGTATGTCCCGTGCTGATTGTTCCTTCGGTATAGCTCACCCAACCCGCTGTAGCCTCCTCCTAGGCGCGCTCCCGCCAGAAAAAGACGAGTGGGAAGACATGGCACACAGGTCTCGTACACGTTACTACGTGAGTCCACGCCAACTGTCAATTTGATCTCACCAACAGCGATTGTCTTGCCTTGGGTGCTTCTTTTCAGGATGTTGCGACACAGCTCCTTGATCCCATTCAAACTTCGCCCCCAGTATGTTTCATTTGCGAGTTAACCGTGTCGGGTGTAGCATTGACAACCGCACGTCGTCGCAGCCTGAATACCCCTTGAATGCGCGCGACAAGCTCCTCGACACTATCGCGAAAGACGTGGACCGAACCCAGCCACGCATTCCATTCTTCAGACGACCTGTTCACCCACTGCAGACTTGGCCCACGCTCAAATCCACGACTGCCTCCGGCCCTAGCAACGAGCCCGATGATACCCAGCCTAAACCTGACGTTGCTGACGCTTTATTTGATCGGTTGATACTTGTTCAACGCGTGGTACGGTTTGGTAGCAGCGCCCCGCCCCCGGTTCCACACACGCCGGAAATTAGGGTCGTGGAGATTGCGCCGGCCGAGGACGGGGAGGCCCCAAAGTCAAGCGGTGATGGGGATGCTGTGCCGGGCAAACAGGCTGAATCAGGAAGCGTTGGCAAGGCCAACACGAAAAGCGACTCCGATAGCGATTCTGATAACCAGCCTCTTGCGTTCAAGGCCGGTGGACGATCATCTCTTGGTTTAACACCCAATACCCTCTCGCCCAACCTATCCCCTCGAATGGCACCTCACCAACCCCACATCCCCCCACCCTCCCTCCAGCTCAACGGGCGTCCCAGCTCACCAGATGCACCACTCGAAACAAAAACCCACGCGCACATCCTACTACGCATACTGTATGTGTATTCGTTACTACACCCACACCATCCGTATACCCAGGGCTTGAACGAGCTTCTTGCGCCCTTGTACTATACCGTGTTTGAAGGGCGGACTACTGGACTACGATCGTACACTCTCGGCGTACGTCGCGAGGAACTTGTCGGCGAGGCAGCAATACGAGCCGCGGACGAAGCTCAGAAGGGCGAAGAAGACGATCCAACACAGCACATCGAAGCAGACACATTTTGGTTATTTGTCGAACTCATGGGCGAGCTCGGGAGTGTTGTTGGTGACCCAGGCGACTGGTCTCTGCCGCCTGTGTCGTTAGCAAGTGGGGAGGGCGTACGGGGTGTGATGATTAGGTTGAGTGAGCGCTTGAGGTGGGCGGATGCGCGCCTGTGGGAGGACATGGTGAGTGGGTGTTTTGAAGTGGGCATATGCGTGAGATTAAACGTGAGGGGTCCCGATACAGGTCAGGAAATCTTTGGATCCAAGATTGCCTTACTTTTCCTAGTAATTTTTTCTATCAATTTGCATCGTGGGTTTTATCTAATATCTTTATTATAGCCGGTGGATCGCCTGCCTCCTCGCCCAAGACCTCCCCCTCACGGCCCTCCTCCCGACCTGGGACACTCTCCTTGCCCAAGCACCCAGCACACCTGAAACCAACCCCAAAATTGAATGGCTTATTGACGTCTGCGTTGCCCTCCTGGTTGGTGTGCGTGAACGTCTCCTACGCGCGGGCAATAGGCGTGGTGGAGCCGGTCTCTGGGGTGAGGAGGAGGAGGAGGAGGAAGACGTTCCTCTCAGTATGATTCAGACCAAGCCGACTGGCCAGAGTGGGGGTGGCGTGCCAGGGATGAACGAGGGGTTCGTGCAGGGCATGCTCCTCTTGCAGAGGTACCCCCTTGAGGCCGTGGAACTCGAGTGGGTGTTGAACAAGGCGTTTGAGTTGGGTGCAAAGCGGGCTGCCGGGTTTGGAGTTCGAGAGCCGGACAGGGTGGGCGGTGCTGGGTGGGGAGAAGGCGCGTGGGGCGTTGCAGCCGCGGTGCGGGGTCGGGTCGCGGGGTGGCGGCACGCCCAACCGGAAGGTGCTGCGTCGACTGCACCTGTTCCAGAGGTGCTCGTTTCACCTCCGGCGCCGGCCACTGCACCCTCGATTGCGATGGTTGGAGGGAAGTTGCGGCAGTACACCGAGACATTCAAGCAGAGTGATACGGCTGCGTCGTTGAGCAAGGCTTCGACTAACTGGAGTTTGGCCGTTATGTCGGCATGGAACCGGAGCGGCGGCTCGGCGCCAGCTAACCACTCGAACCCGGGCGAGCAGACGAGGCCCCCAGCTCAGGCCCTCCCTCCTAAGGACGGACGAACGCATGGTCACGGGCACGGCCGTTCGGACAGTTGGGCAGGGTGGGGCGCTACGGCGGTTGCAGCTGCCAAGCTACGCGCTGCAGCGCTCGCGAAGCGTGTGCCCGAGCCAGTGCCCGAGGAGGAGCCGAAAGCACCACGCCAGGAAACCCAATGGGAATCCAGACGTCCGCCTGGAGACAGAAGCCAATCCCTCAGCCCCACTGCGCTCGCAAAGGTCATAGCGACTACTCAGCTAGCAATTCCTCAGCAACGTGCCGCTACCCACCCGGGCACGAGCCCTTCGACGCCGCGTTCGGCACAGGACCCCGACTCGGATTACGAGCCTCCGCCGCGCCCTGCGTTCTTCAAGCCCCCGCGCGAGAGCTGGATGCCGGCTCCAAAACCGGCAGAGACTCATGAAGAGGATCCGTCCTCGATGCTTAGCCCCAGCAATGCACCCCCACCTGTACCGAGCCCCAGCCAACGGTTCACTATGACCTTGCCTGGTTGGAGCGCTGTGCCACCCCCTTCGTCGCCTGCACAATCTCCCGCCACCAAGAAGACTGGTCCGAAACCCCTCTTGCTCGGTAAAACTCGTTCCCCGGCCACCAATGCGGCCTCTCGCTTCCGGGACTCCCGCCAGAGCTCCATCTCGTCGTCCGCAGGAAGTCATCGAGAGTGGGAGCTGATGAACGCACTCAGTCCGCGTTCAGACTCGGGCTCAGCGGCCGGATCCACCGCCCGTCCAGACTCGGGTTCGTTTGTGCGGACTCGGCGATCAGCAGGGACGACGTCCGTGCCGACGAGCGCGCCCGGATCTGTCGTGCCGAGCGAAGACGAGGCCGTGGTTGTCGGACTGGGCCTTATCCCCGGTGGTTCGTCCGACAACGGGAGCCCTCCAGTTATCGTTCCGTCTGGCAATGAACACTATACACCTATCGAGTTGAAGCGGACAAGTTCACCGTTGAGCGTGAGCGCGAGTGCTGGGATGGGAAGTCTGAGCACTGGAGGGAGTACGGATTCTTCCCGAGGATGGCAGCTTGCAGACGGACCGGTCACGGCGGAGCCTGCACCCGTGCGCAAGTGGGAACTTACGGACGGTCCAACGCCAGCGTCTGTGGAGGTTTCAGAGCCCAAACCGAAAGCGGAGACCTTGCCCACCGAGCTGAAACACACCAACAGCACTGCAACGGTCCGCAAGTACGAATTGACGGACGGACCCGCACCCACCCGAATGACCACCGCGCCCACGAAAGCCGTAGAAGCTTCCCAAACCGCATCGCTGGTCGTGGCTCCGCCAGCTCCGCGCAAGTGGGAGCTGTCTGACAATCCCGTCTCGCGTATAGACCCGAACGTTTCGCAACCGATGACTGCTGACTCGGATGCGGCCGACTCGCCCGTGAACCCAAGCGCGGGCATGGTGGCTTGGCCGAAACGCATATCCTCCAACCGACCTACGAACCTCCGCGTCAAAATACGACCCACGAGCACCTCTACTCTGAGCGAGGTCAAGACCCCTGCAGCAGACGTGCTACGCACGCCCCACGCCGAGAAGGAGAGTGCGGTGACGCCGACCTCTGGGACAAACGTCGCATACATGCGCACCCCATCGCCAAGGAACATGACCCTGCCACAAGTCGAGGAGAAGACGCCTAAACGGAAAAAGTCAGGTCAGCAGGTTCCTGTGCAGAACAGGCGGAGCAGGGTAGCTCGAGGGGCCGCTCGCACCCCGGAGGTGATGAGCGAGGAAGATGGTGTCAAGGCAGATGCTGAAGACGGGGAGTACGAAGACCTACTCAGCGCTTATGAGACGGAAACGGATGACACTTCACAGGGTGTTGGGCAGGCCCGATGATGCGCTGCCAGCTGTCTGAATTCTTGTAATAAATTGTTTTTGCTCTCAGAGATACCTTGTATATGCATGCACAATAGAGTAATCGCCAGAACACTTTTGCTACAAGCTGAATATCCCGGTCGGTAGGGATGGGGGTGCAAGGTACGAGCAAGCATATGCACCATGGACTGACCAGTTTGGGCAAAGCGTGTCGTGAGCTCGCACGCCAAACTAAGGTAAAAAGGTGCATGAATAGGTAGTAAATATATACGAGTATACATGCTAATGAAATCAGGCGAATTGAGGTATTAATGTTAGGGACACGAAATGGGGTAGCATTAGAATGGATCTATAGAAGTGTTTAGTTGCTTTCTCGTCTGCTGAGCATTCGGCGGAGCACTGCAAGCATGACCTAAGATACAGCTGATTAGCTTACATTTCCTGCGCTATTTCAACCTTAGACCGACCTCGCTTTCCCCGCTGGCTTCAAGCTTTTGGATTGCCCTGCGTATCCCTTCGGTTGACTCTACTTCGGGACATTCGTGCGCCGGATGGCCTGCAAATTAGTTTTAGGATATCGACCCACGGAAGAAATCGAAGTAACACCCGTACCAGGTTGTTGACCACAAATAAGGCACTTGGTATTGCGCTTTTTTCGGGGCTCTTCAGGCTGGCCAGTGGCTTGCCGCTTCTTCGTAGAAGTGGAGGGCATTGAGGTAGCGGCCGAAGACATAAGCTGACCCACTGGGGGAGGAGAAAAACTTGGCGCCCTAGGGGGTGGCTGGATTTTTGGTCGGGAGGCCGCAGCGGCGATTATAGCTGATCGTGCTTGTGCGTTCGCCACATTCTGGAGACCCAGGCCGCTTGGAGCCGCATACATTCCATTTGGCACGTTAACAACCGCGGGAGCCCTGCTCGTTGGCTGCAAAGCAAGTCCAGATGACTGCGGTAAAGTAGGCGGACGAACTACTGGCCGACGAGCAACCGGTGGCGCAAGAGGTAGATATGGATCGGCCACCGTTGGCGGTGTGAATACTGAATGGTCGGGAGGGAGAACAACAGGCTTTTTCTTGCGTGGTTTCGGATCACCGGATACAATTCTCAAGCCAGAAGCCTTTGCCGCACTGGGTGCCTTCGAGCTGCCGGACCCGTTGGTTTGAGAGGACACGATCTTGAGGCCACTGGTGCTTGCTGTTCCAAGACCAGCGAAGGGAGCTCGTGGCGCCTTAGCCTTAGGTGAGGAATCCGCGTTAAACCGAGGGTTTGGAAGTTTCGTAATATCCAAATGTACTTCAGCGAGTTTCTTGTCGATGTGATTAAGGGCCCAGAACTGCACACGATTCAAATTAGACGTGAATTGGATGATCGAGAATAGTTAGGCCTACCTTGTGTGTCTCTTCATCTTCATTGTCCTGGCGCATAATCTGAGCGCGAGTTTGAAGCAGCCTGTCAATAGTCTGGTCTGAATTCATGGGGCATTGGCCAAGGCGGTGGAGCCTATTGCACAGCTGACACTCATAGAACGGATCGTTCGCCCCGGATAATCCAGTGAACGGGCCAGTGGAGGTCGATGGTTGACTGAGGAAGTCCGCAGCTGGAGCGACGGGTGGCTTGGCTCGAGGCTTTCTCGGTTTCTTCGGCTTTGGTGGTTTGATTACCAGCGGATCGAAGGGCTGCCCTGGCAAAGTAACGGGTGGGGGGCGGGGAGGTGACGGAACGATGTTCCTCTGTGCTGCGACAAGCCCGGGCTGAGCAGAAACGGAGATCCCGGGCGTTTGAACGCCATACACACCCGAAAAACCCGACGGTCCTAACGTGTGGTCATCGGGACCCGGTGCGCCGTCTTGGTCGTCATGGCTGCTTGAAGATTCGTTCCCAGGAGGCTCAAAGTCACGGTCGCTAGCCGAACCGCTCTTGGAAGTCGGGGCTGATTTGATTTTTTGCCCCTTGGGTTTCTTTTCAGGTGAGCCGTCAAGGAAGTCTGCCTCGTTGTAGTTCTGCCAACAACCGGGGATCAATTTACGAGTTCTCAATCGCCGAGGAAAGGAAAGGAGACGAAGATGTGGGGCATAGGGATTTTGACGCACAGTGACAGCCCTCTTACGAGCGCCACGCCCAGTGAGCTCCTGTGCCCGCTTTTGAGCCTTCTCCTCGGCCGCTCGTTTGATCACGCCCGCCCAAAAGTCATCGTCGGCTCCAGCACCCTGGTCGTCCTCCGGAATATGGGTGGTGGTTCCTTTCGCACGATCCCAAACCTGGGCGAAATCGAACTTCATTCCGCTCTCGGTGGATCTCTTCTCTTCAACTTTCTCAGTTTCGGCCCGAGTGACCAGTTGTTCAATGTCGTAGTCAGTGTCTGTTCAATGATTTAGTTGCCGCAAGTGCTGCGTGAACCAATGAGTGGGTATATGCGTACACTTAATGTCAGATGTCGATTCCCCTGGGTTTTCGAAAAGCGCTTTCGCCCCAAATGTCAGAAGACCTTGGATGTCGTCCACCTCGTCCTCATCTCCGAGCTTCTGCACTATAAGATGGTCCAGAACGAGCTTTTTCTTACCCATCATGAAGATCTTCTCTAAATATGAGAAATAGTAGTTAGCCAATGCTTACAGTTTGTACTGATGCGACCCACCTTCTGGGGTATCTTTGCCCATAAATTTAAACACTAAGGATACCACAGTTAGTGCATATACCGGACACTGGATGTTGGCGGAACAACGCTCACCAAGAACCCGTTTTTTCTGTCCATATCTACGGAAAGGGTAAATAAAGTTAGATCTAGCCGTATCAGCTGGAATTCAAGTGTGGCTCACCGGTGCGCTCGTGCAATCGCTTGTAGATCTTGATGGGGGTTGAAATCTGATCAGAAACGATCAATACCACAACTCGTGGTAAACATTCAGGTAACCGCACCGGGGTCGAAAACACTGTAAAATAATTAATTAGAGAATACTGTGGAGGAAGGAAAAGAGGCACGTACATGACAGTGTCTGCACTCCAAAGGTTGACGCCCACGCCACCTGTTGTGGTATGTCAAATATCAAGAAAATTTGCGTTTAGTCTTGACTTACCAGCGCGAGTAGTAAGGATATAAATGAAATAATCCGACCCGGGTTTGTTAAAGTCATCGATTTCCTTCTGCCGGAGTGATGATTTAGTGTCTCCGTCCTGACAACAATAACAACCGTCACAATAAGTCTCTGAAGCCGGCTGTTACCGCAAATTCTTACCAATCGCAGTAGCTTGTACCCTTCCATATTGAGAAAATCTTCAATGATATCAAGCACTATCTTGAACTGCGACGGTGGGAGAACCAACAAGACTCAGCCGGAGGAGCACCGACACGGAAATGTTGTGCGTACCTGTGAGAATAGCAATACACGATGCCCGCGTTGCTTAAGTTGAGGCAGCAGCTTTTGAAGTAACCTGAACTTGGCGCTGGCATCGACAAGCTGCTTAAGGGTTTCCTCATGAGAAAGGCCCCTCCGTTCTATGTCGCGCTCGTTCAGATAGGGATGTTGGATACACCTACACGATGCCGGTCAAATACGTAAGCTCATAATGCACACTGGAGAACATACTTTCTCATCTCCATCAGCGCGTTGTTAAGCGTAGATTTCTTTGGCCCAGGTCCTTTGCGGGTCTCTCTTGAGTTTTTGTCGGCGAATAAACCGAGGGTGGAGAGATTAGCCTCTGAGAAGCTAGTGAGTGCTGTTCCGGGGTATGACCAAGCCAGATACTTACCGAGTATAGCCCTCATAATATCCTTTTGGATGGGAGCAAGGGAAACTGGAATGATGACCTCATGCTGCGCCCCAAGCATTAGTGTTGTATAGGGTTTGCCATATAACCAGTCTTACCTTGTCAGGCAGATCCAATACTTCAGCTTTCTGGCGACGCAGGAAATATGGACGGAGGCTAATAATAACAAGTCCGCGCTTAATAAATGTACGCATACATAGACCAAAATACATACCGCTCATGTAAATGGCCAAGTAGTTCCTCGGTCAGATTCTCCTGATCGTATTCCTTTTCGAGATCGTCCAAATTATTCCATCCATCGGGGTCAAGGAAGTTCATCAGATTGAACAGTTCGCGAATGTTGTTATTGAGGGGTGTCTACAGTCAAGTTAGTAATGTTCATGGTGCCAGCACGCGTAACTCCTACCCCAGTCATCAGAATTCGATGAACAGTGTTCAGCTCGGCCAACTTCCTGAACAGCAAGCTCGAATCGCTCTTCACTGTTTCAAGGCGTATGGATCAGTCCACATTCTTTGCCACGTTATGCGGCGACTCACGTCTTTGACCCTCATCAACAACAAGCACCTCCCATCGCCCAGGCTTCTTGAAGACAGGAGTAAACTCGGCCCCATGGAGTGTCTCGTATGTCGTCACGATTGCGTGATACATTTGCTTCTTGTCTCCATTCCACAGCTCATAATCCTTGATGACCTGCCGTGCCTTTGCGTCACCATTGAATTGGACAACGCGCACATGTGGGGTCCATCTTTCGAATTCTCGAATCCAGTTGACGATGGTCGAGTTGGGAACAACAATGAGGTGTGGGTAGACGTTTTCCTTCACGAGTTTACCAATGAGGCTAACAAGCTGGATGGTTTTACCCTGGAAAAAGCTCGCTCAGAATCGTGAAATGTTCCAAATGAATATACGCGCACCAAACCCATGTCGTCCGCAAGGATGCTTGGCTGCAAATTCCACCAGTTGCCGTATAGCCATTGTAAACCTTGTACCTGCAGGTTTTATTTCAATACCTCAATCACTTCGCACGTGCAAGACAAGGCCCACCTGGAAAGGCATCAATGACAGCGACTTGTCCTTGAGTTTAGTTTGCAGGTCAAACTTCGACCAGTGCGTCAATTCCTTTCTCGCCCGGCCATCACGCTGAGCCTCCTCCGCCCTGGTCAACTTAGTGACTTCGACGCTCTGTGCGAAAACATAGCGCGATATGGCTCTGGTATATGAGTCCCACTCGAGAGACCCAGGTTTAGGAGGGCTGTCCCATACACCTACCCGTATATCACATTAGGCTTTTGAGCAGAAGAACTAAAAGAAAAGAACTTACATTCGTCGTACTGCAACCCCTCGAACTTGGTAAACACCCATACGGCACGCTCTTTAATTTCGGCCCCTGTGGGCATGCGGCCCCTCCTTCTCTCAAAGTCCGCCGCCGATTCCGTTAAGTCCTCATCAGGTTCCTTGCCGTCGATAAACTTATCGTCGGGACCGTCAGTTGAACCCTCCGAGTCAGATACGAGCTCCTCTTCGGAATCAGCAACGCGCTTCTGCTTTCCCTTCCCTTTCCCCTTCGCCTTGATAGGTTTCTTGTTCGACGAAGCAACAGGCAAACGAAGGCGTACATCCAAGAGCCGGTCGATGCGCAACCACGAATCAGGTATCCGAAGCTCGGCGTCGAGCATTGGGCCAGGCGTCCCCTCGTATTCCCGCTCGCCGCCTTTGTCCCTTTCAGTCGACGCGGACCTCGACCGCGCAAAACCCGGTGGGATGTCCAGGGCTCTCCCCTTGCCCTTGTCCTTGCTTTGATATTTCCCGATTTTCTCCTGAAATTCCTCGCTGTTGTCCTCGAGAAGCGGCAGTTTAGTCCCAGACTTGAGAAAGTTTCTGAGGAGCCCTTTGTGCATCGAGACGAGCCACATATGCGGAACCCACTCGACCCGTCTGAAACCGCGCTCCTTGAATTTGACGAGATATTCTCTGCGCAATGGGTCGCTGACGTTGGGAACGATGCCAGGCCCGAAGTTCTCCGTTATCCCAGAGCTGTCGGGGCGCCACGCCAGGATAGACTCCGCAGGGTGCACCCAACGCACGCAGTCATGGCATTTCCATGCGTCTGGGTCACTCTGCACTACCTCTGCGATCTGCATGGCAGTGCGCTGTTCGTCATCCTTCGGGTCCCGTGGGAGGACGTGTTGCCAGTGGGCAGGCCGTCGACAACGCAAGCATCGAAATAGGACCTGGGGCCATTTGGGATTCGCATAAGTGGTGTGTACCTCGTCGGGTTTACGCATTGTGAGGGGTTTGGCTGAGGATTTGGAAGACGGGGAAGCGTTGTTTGCAGTGGGAGCGGGAGTCGCAGGGTGTATTGCAATAGACGTCTCAGGCGGGGGGGTCGTCAAGTCAATGACATCTTCAGCCCCAGACCCACCAGCCAGGGGAGGAATAGGAACAGGAGGCGCGACAGGAGCGAGAGGTGCCCCCTTCGGAGATGTATCCTGCCGGCAAACGATACATGGCGCGGTCCTAGTGCACATATCGCAGACATATTCTGTCGTCTGGTCGAGCCATATTGCCTTGCGTTTCCCCACCATCGGTGCATCCTCGGGAACGTCCCAACCTCGTGCACGCTTTTCAGCGTTCTGGACGTCGGTTTCGTGTTTCCTAACGGCGAGTTGAACATCCAGCTTTTCCTGTCCGGTGAGGCACCCCCAATGCTTGGACATGCAGCAGTGCAAGCAACGTATCCATCCACCGAGCCGCTCGAGCCGTTCCTCCTCGTCTTCGCTTTCTTCGTCCTCGTTTGCCTTCTTCCTCTTCCGACCAGGCTTCCCCTTCGACTTGCGCTTCTGGTAGGCTGCCAACTGTTTATGGGCCGGGCGCTCTTGGCATCGGTCGCATGTGTTCCGGTGGCGGCGAAGATAAACACCTTCAGCCCCAGACTCCGACTCCTCCCCATCCGACATTGAACGTATAACTCCAAGGCCCTGGATCGTATCACGCATGGGACGAGCACGTTTGAGGGTAATCTTGGGAAGTTTATTTTTAGAAGTATCGGACGCGTCGCCATCATCGTCAACGGAATACGCGGAGCCCGAGTCTGCGTTGTCATCCGAACTAGATCCCGAATCTGCTTTACCGCGACTCCGGAGATTGTGACGCGGACGCGGGCTGGGACGCTTTGGCCTAGTTCCCAGTGTTAGCAACTAGATTAATATGGAACAACGGAGTTACATACTGGTCTGCTATTCGCGCGCTCTTTCTAATGGAAGCGGCGTCGTCGCTATCAGCATCGTTGGACGAGGTAGAAACAGCGTCGTCGCCGTCGTCAGATGAGGGTCCCGTAACATTAGATGAGCGAACCGAAGCTGAGCGAGCTTTGCTTTTCCTCGCTTTGGCAAGCTGATCGGGCTTGAGACGTATTGTTAGTGGTCGATGTCTTGGGTGAACTTTGACATCAGACGGCTTGAAATCAGAGAGCTCGCCGGCATTGACCCTACGGTCTGTAAAAAAATGACGTTCAAGGTTACGAGACATAATCACTAGGGCAGAGGGCTCACTATAGTCCTTGACAAGCTTGGGGAATTTGGCCCGAATCAGTGCACGAGCGAACTGTGGCGCAAAGGTCAGCACGAGGGAAATACTTTAGAAAGATGACAAAATACATACCCGATGAACGACACCCCCTTTGACTTCGGCGTAATAATGATGTTTCCCATTTTCTCTAGTTGCCCCTACGAGCCGAATAGGGACGTCGCCGTCCGAATGGTCGCCATCCGAGTCGCGAGCTTCAGTTGGTTTTGGCAAAGGGGGAGGATAAATACGCTTGTAATCATCGTAATCTTTGGGAAGTGGGGGAAGTGCTATCCAGAAACCAGGGAGTGACCCAGTGGGGGGGATGGTAGGCTCCACCGAGGATGGCATCGCGGGTGATTTATTAGACACTGAAACTAGCTCATCCGAAGAAGTATCGTCAGCTTGAATTTCGGAGTCCGCAACTTCAGACGAAGCGCGAGCGGCCTCGGGTGTCCGACTCCTGGCCATTTCCTGAGGTGGCAGAACACTGGAGCTACGCGCTGGTCGTGTTTGGTACCGCTCCAAGTCACGTGAGCGTCTTGCCATTCCTGCTTGGCACTGATTACGTGAGTCTAGCGGACATTCCTGGCGGTTACAGCGAATTCCCCGTCTGTTGTTAAATCTCTCCTAAATAACGCCACAATTGACCTTGCCGACACTACTCGCACCACTGGAATTGAATCCTGACTCGCACTAAAAATGCAGCCCACAACCCCGACGCTGAATGCACACCGATGGGTACCTACACCCAACCATCCGACTTTTGAGTAGGATCCAAAATTCACCCTCGTTTCATCCTGCCTGCGCTACACATCCACTACGTCCTCACTTCGTTACAAACCTACATTACACAAACAAATAGCGGCTGACGTGACTTCAGACCCCATTGAGAATAAATTGTATCCGTTTGACCTTCTCGGAGTGACCCCACACGTGATGCCGTCAACTTCCCCAAGACGCGCCAGCCCCGAGCTTCTCCTGTCTCTACGCGGGCGCATACACCACAACAAGTTAATACCTCCGACTCAGAACCCGCAATTTGCCATCCAACCGGTCCGTATTGCTTTCGTGAGACATCATGTGTGCGGAATGCACCTTCCTGCCTTGTGAGACCCATCCTATTTATAATGACCGCAGCCAAACCCCTAACTCACGGCTCTCTACTCGATCCAAGATGCGTTTCCTAAGCTGGGTTGTCGGTGTTGCTGCGGCATTTGCTACTGGTGCAATTGCCACGCCCCTTGAAGCTAGGCAGTCGTCTTACACAGCATACATGTTTGCCTACGTATGTACGCTCGAATATCTTCAGGTATATGCGTGCAATAACTTAATCTGGTTTTAGTTTACTGGTGAAGGCTACTCTAACGGGGAAACCATATCATTTGCCGTCAGCAATGGCAACAATGCGCTCAATTGGACTGAAGTTCATGGAGGAAACCCATACCTCACATCTACAGTCGGGACCACGGGTGTGCGCGACCCTTCTATTATTCGGGCACATGATGGTTCCAAATTCTGGTTGCTGGCCACAGTATGTTTAACATCTAAAATTGTATTAGAACCTTGCCTTGCTGACTCTGTTTTACTATAGGACTTGAAGATGTACGGAAACGGCAACTGGGATGCTGCTGTGCGTACCGGCAGTCGCTCAATCGTAATCTGGGAGTCCACAGATCTGAAGAACTGGGGCACTCCTAGGTGAGCTTCGGTCGGTTAGCACACAGAGGAAATGCTCACTTGTTTTTAGGCTTGTACAAGTATCTCCAGCCACTGCTGGCAATACGTATGTATATTTGCCTACCGCCAATCACCGAACTCACTGATATACTCATTCCCGTCCGTAGTTGGGCACCCGAGGCAATTTGGGACCCTTCCCAAAACAAATACATGGTCTTCTGGGCAAGCTCACTCTACGCCACGAACGACACCAATCATACCGGCAGCTCCTACCACCGCATTCTGCGCTCAACAACTACTGATTTCAAGTCCTTTACGGCGCCGGAAGTGTGGATTGATTATAATTATTCAGTAATTGACACCACCCTCGCTTTCGACCCCTCTTCGTCAACATACTACCGTTTCAGCAAGGACGAACGAGCTAACAGCGCATCTGCCCCGAATGGAAAATTCCCATTCGAGGAGAAAGGCTCCAGTCTTTCGGGAACTTGGTCGACTGTCGCCGTTGGTATTGGCAAAGGCTCGATCTCCCGGGGTGAAGGACCTACTGTATTCAAGTCTAATACGGTGGCCAACAAGGTAGGTTCCGTATATCTGGTACAAAACAGTGCCTTGCTTATGCTGGAATCCAGTGGCATATGTTCATTGACGAGTTTGGCGGTAAGTCGATGACCCTTCCTAATTCACGTATTGGTGCTGACGATATACAGGCCGCGGCTATGTACCATTCGAGACTACAAATATTGCTTCCGGCGCATGGACGCTCTCGTCAAGCTACTCCTTGCCAAGCCGTCCGCGTCACGGTTCGGTAATCCCTATGTAAGTAGTTTCTCGGTCTTTTCGCCGTTTCAGTATCCTAAACGTCATATATAGCACCGAAGCGGAGCGCCAGGTCTTACTTAGCCTGTAAATGCGTGTATTTGCTCGTGTACGTTAGCACAATTAAGCCCCGATTAGACTGTTTGTATGCTATCCAAATACTTGAGGACCTATCCAGGTTGCTCCATGGGTACATAAATGCGTCTAATGAGCGCTGAGACGTGCATTCCCCGTAACTTTGCATCTCCGAGATTCAGGCTCGATTAAGTCTCCAATTCCGGCGAAGGTTGTGATTCTGTTGGAGTAAACCGGTCCGCCATTCCCCCAGCACATTCCGTGACGCTTGCAGGAGCAGATATATAGTGATGTCGCTTGTGGGAATGAGGACACCCTCTAGAAACTCTTTCAGTATGTTACCGCGAGCGTTTATCCTGAGTTTGGCCGCTGCTTTGGTCGGCTACGCAAGCGCAAGGCCAGCGAACGAAGCTCGACAGACAAGCAGCGTTTATTCCGCTTACATGTTTGCTTACGTACGTTGTCTGGAAATAGGCAGGTTCAAACTTAAGTCATCGATTACAGTTCACTGGCGAAGGTTACTCTAATGGCGAGACCATCTCGTTCGCTGTTAGCAACGGGAACAACGCGCTCAACTGGACCGAAGTCTACGGTGGCACTCCGTACCTTACTTCCACCGTTGGAACTACAGGCGTTCGCGACCCATCGCTTATAAGAGCTCGTGATGGCTCCAAGTTCTGGCTGCTTGGCACGGTGTGTACCGCCGTTCTCGCAACGAGTAGGGCGAAGTACCATTGATGTGGTTATCGACAGGACTTGAAGATATATGGAAACGGTAACTGGACCGATGCAGTGACGCATGGTAGTCGGTCCATCGTGATTTGGGAATCCACCAATCTGAAAGACTGGGGAACGCCAAGGTAAGTGTTCAAGCACAATATACTTTATCCCTCAACCCTGACCTGTGTCCCTTTGGGAAGGCTAGTACAAGTCTCTCCGGCTACGGCGGGCAATACGTACGTAGAATACCGCGCTTCTGCTGCGTGCTTGCTGAAATTTCATGTAACGGTGTAGTTGGGCTCCGGAGGCGATATGGGATCCTGCGCAGAACGCATACATGGTCTTCTGGGCTAGCCAGATCTTTGCTGCAAACGATACGCAGCATACAGGGACGTCTTACCAGCGTATCCTGCGCTCGACCACAACAGACTTCAAGACGTTCTCGCCTGCGCAAATTTACATAGGTGAGCGAAAAACCAAATTTAGTTGACAATTCAACTTGGATTATTTATGCTGAAGGCAAGATTATGCTCGGACTGTTATCGACACAACTATGATTCTCGACACTACAACTCAGACATATTATCGGTTCAACAAAGACGTCCGTAACCTTGCCGGGAATACAGCCGACTCGAATTTCATCACACAGGAGGAGAGCAGCAGCGTGCTGGGAACATGGGCGGAAGTTAAGGCTGGGATAGGCAGAGGTATTATGACCAGGGGAGAAGGTCCAACAGTGTTCAAGTCGAACACTGTTGCTAACAAGGTAGGTACACGTCGGAAATTAGCGTCCCATGCTTGCTGAAATTAGTTTGCAGTGGCATCTTTTCATCGATGAGTACGGTGGTGAGTGCTCGTAGCTACAAGAGGACTAGATAGGAACCCTCACCTTGCTTCTCCTCAGGTCGAGGCTATGTTCCTCTCGAGACTACAGACATTGCCTCTGGCGTTTGGACCGCTTCAACTAACTATACGTTGCCGGCGCGCCCTCGCCATGGCTCAGTTATCCCAATGTAAGTCTTGGACTAAGGCCCTGGCCGGTCTCTTGGTGACTGATCTTACTTGCGTAGTACTGAGGCGGAGCGACAGGTTTTGCTCTCACTGTAGGCGTATATATGCGGGAAGGGATTCAATTACGGAGTCTATACGATGCATAATTGAGTTTCAGTCATACAATACAACGATTTGGAAGCCCAAGCCATTAGAAACAAGTCAAACATTCTCATTTACTTAGCGTGGAGAAGGGGTCAGACTGAAACAATTGCTCAAATTCCCCAGTTGAAGTTAGCGCAAAATCCGATGACGACAGAACTGGAGCCGCTGCTTTAATGCGCTAGAATGTCACAGGTTCTATTTGGGCTATGGGGTGAACTCACCTTCAAGACGACTGATGGCCGCGACCGACGATGTTGGCCAGACAGAGCCACAATGGCTTCCAGATAAGCTACGGCTGAGGTGAAAGAGTGGCTTGTACGCGCGTTTATAAGGTGCGCTCTGCATAGATTGGCTGCAGTTCACGCCACCATCCTACGATACAGCCGAATTTGATTCGATGTAGGTTGGGAGGAAAGCAATAAATACCTTGATCTCATCATCAAGCATCTTCATAAACCTCAATGCCAGCGGGATCCGTTGAGCCATCCGAGAGAAAGCAAGCCTGATCAAAGGTCAACGAATGTATCATGCGATTGAATAAACCGCTAACTGTATTGCCTTTATCTCGGAGTCAGTTGTCGCGGCTTCCGCATAACGTCCAGCAGCTACCTGGACTTTCAGCGTCCGAATCTAAAGCTTTGCTAGTAGGCGGGCGGAAGAGATCAAATAATGCCCAACACTTACCAGGAAAGACGCCGCCTCATACCAACAAAGCTGCACGGAAACATGTTAGTTCCGGGTGCTATCGTGAACACGGTCGACATACAGCGCATCTGGGGGTTTGTGTCAGCGAGCAATCAAAGCTACGAAAAAAAAACTTACATAGGTGAAAGCCGGGTAATGTCATAACTCGTAGAACAAACCGCATATATCAATCTAAGACTTTCCCGAGCGGCTGCCACAGCTTTCTGAGTCGAAAGACAGTTAGGAGAACTGACGTTGGCGAGCTACAGATTCGTGCGATAAGTAGAAAGCGCCAAAAAAAAAGCTGACTTCGAGAATACCTTCTCATGAAGAAGAATCATTGCGCTATGCAATAACTCAGTTGCTAACAGAATCAACTGCACGACGATGAAGGGACTAACAAGCTGGGGATCGAATGCGCGACGTATAAATGGATGTCCAGACCCTTGTTTGATTGAATGACTGGCTCGCTGTATTGGAAGGGGAACGATTTCCTGCCGTCGAGTATGAGTTAGTTAGGTAGTATTATGTCACTGGTTTTGAATACAACCTGAAGGATGCAACTTGTTGTTCTAACTGTTGAAATTGTGGCAGTTCTCGGATATCGTTGACGCCTGGGTGTTGATGCCGTATTCTTAAATTGAGGCTTTTCACCTATCGAACCCAGAAATGAGATATATACTGATCTGAGAACGAGAACGTTGTACTACCTTAGATAGCAGAATAGCGGCTGGGTATTTGTGTGAATAAGCGAAGACAACACGCAAACGAGCATACCTTTGGCATAAAGCGTAAAGCTGTCCATAGTTTGAGGATGGGTGAGAAGTACATCTGGGGTTCTAATGGTTTGCCTTGGTCCCTCGATGTCTTGCTTCAAGTTATGAACTAGTATTAGAGGGATCACCAGGTTACCCAGATTTGAGACTTACTCCAGCCTCGTAATATGAAATACCGTATGGGAGGACTTGGTGAACATCTTCATCGTCAATACCCATGGCTTGGAGCGGGTGGATTAGATGTAAGCAAGTAACAAGATATACAGCAGCAATGGACTTACCCCATGCGCCCGGAACCGTCTGAAATCGGTCGTTGGCATAGGCTATCCAGAACAGGTTTACTCGCTGCTCTCGCTCAACGCAGTTGGCGGGGCGGAAGAGAAGGCTTGCTTCATCCTGTGTATTGGGTTAGTTCAATTCTTCTCATATTTAAGACACGTACGACTAAGTCTGTAGCGGTTCCATCGGTGTGGTAACCAGCGCGGTTGTTCAAAGTCAAAGGCACGCAGTACCTAAAATATGATAAATCAGAACAAGTCGAAATTGCAGAGTCAAAAAGCTACCGCAAAACCAATCCCCCAGACATCCACAGCTCTACCCATCGGCCTTGTAAGTAATAGTACCCCGTTGATATTACTATAGCTATAAAAATGGTTGAGTAGCAAGCAACCAACAATTGCAACAAGAACACTGACATTGTGTGCATTCTAGCAAATTGAACCCCAATGTGGTGGCTTCATCTCGAGTCTCTTTTGCCCACCGGGCATGCCGGTCAGCAAAGGATTCCGTAGTAGCCTGTGCCAGGTTCCTACGGTCACCGAATATCACATCTCCACGAGCTTTATCAAGATTGGGCATCGGGGGACTGTCAACAAGATAGGAGAACACACTAGCGTACGCGCAAATGGCGTGGAGTAGTGATACGTGAGGAAACTTGGGAGACCGAGGTGAGAGAGCGAGAGACGTCATGAATGTTGGCCAATGAAGCAGGTAATGAGCGTGGGGGTAGCAGCTGAAGAATACCTCCACGAGGTGATGTAATAAGTCAGGCGGGGGGAGACGTGTAGGCCAGTCTGCCCAGACTAGCTGTTGTTCCGACATAAGGGGTGTGTAGCCTAGTGATTGTGCTAGTTGGTTTGAGCACGACGGGAAATGTGCTGGGAGAGGATCACTAATGCTAGGCAGGTACCGAGACAAGTCATCTTCAGAGAGTTCTGATATGCTGACTGAAAGACCAGACTCAGATGCTAGTGATGTGTTTACTGAGTCGGGGGGAACCTCGTGGGCCGACCTAGGTGTCTGCGCCGACTGTGCCTTCAGCATAGCCTCCAGCTCACCTATAAATCCTCGTAACATGCATCACCAAGAATCCTAGTCAAAACTCACCAATCTTATCCTCCAAAGCCTTGTATTTGGTTCGGGATTTCACAGCCGGAGTGCCATCCTCTAATAGCTGATCGTACGTGCATTCTGGCTCCTGGTCCAGCAGTGCAGGGTTATTGTGAGTGGCAAAACGATGTGATTTTACGCAGGTCGTGCATGGTTTCTGGGTGTCACTAGCAGCCTATTGATACAGGTGATCTATCACTGAGAGGCTCTTGCTAACCATTTCTGAAAAGAGGGCTCAGTTCGCATGCTGATAACCTGTCGTCATGCACAGGTGCTTACCAACTTGCGCCTGCGACATTGGTGGCATGCCTAGAAAACACACTTAATGTTCGAGTGGCTGGTGTCCAGGGCAAAGGGTGTCTTACTGACCTGGTTACGCTTTAGTAATTGACTGGCTGCTTGGCCTCCAGATGCAGGGGAACTCCCAGTGGCTGACTGTACCCGAGGCATCGACAAGTAAGCTCACGAATCTCGAGAGAGTCCCCAGTTATTGACTCAGGCTAGTGTAAAGAAATACCACCAGATTTATGGAGCACAGTACGAGGCACAGAGGTAGGCGTTGTGGCCAGCCGTGATTGACCCCTCAGTGCTACTGGGTGGGGTTCAAGTTTGTTCCGCGCGGGACAAATAGGCGCATGGAAACCAAGCGCGTGAGTGGTCAGGGTTGTTGCGGTCACCACTGGCCAAATTGACTAATTACACGCCCAACAAACTGAAAACGAGTCTGAAAATTTTCACCATCGACTGCCTCTGGCGTGTGGACCATTTCAACTAATTACACGCTACCGCCCTCACCGTGGTTCAGTTGTCCAAATGGGGGGTTGTGCATTGTGGCCGGCTACAGTGCACGAACAGTATAAAGCAAGGAAACAGTCGGCGCGCTGTGCCGGTCACGTGCGAAGACGCGCTTCGCCACGAGCACGTTGTGGCGGCGTCCGTCTTTGCGCGTCGTATTTTCTTCCCCCAACCTTGCCGGAGGCTGAGCCAACTGATAGGTTGTACCGCACTATACACCACACATCGGCGCCAGCGCCTGGCCCCCAGCTTAGCGTAAGTCTCGGGCTAAAATTCTGGCTGGTCTCTTGGTGTCTTGCTTGCGTAGTACTGGTGCAGGACGACAGGGTCTGCTCTCATGTAAGCGTGTATATGCGGAGATGAATTCAGTTGCAGAGCCTATACGATGCATAGTTGAGTTTCGGTCATGTGATACAATAATTTGGGAGCCGCAAGTCATTAGAAACAAGTCAACCAATCTCATTTACTCAGCCGTGGAGAAGGGATTTAACTGAAACAATTGCTCAAATTCCCCAGTTGAAGTCAGCGCAAAATCTGATGGCGGTGGAACTGGAGCTGCAGGAGTTTTAATGCACTAGGATGTCACAGACTCTATGCGGGCTATCGGACGAACTCACCTTCAAGACGGTTGGCACCCGCGACCGAGTTGGGGCGTGATGTTGGCCAAGCAGGCCCACAATGGCTTCCAGATAAACTGCGGCCAAGAGAAAGGTGCGGCTCGTACGTGCGTTCATAAGATGCGCTCTGCACAGACTGGCTACGGTTCATACCACCATCCTACGGTACGTCCAAGTTTAATATAGTGCAGGTTGAGGGGAAAACAATAAATACCTGGATTTCGTCATCGAGCATCTTCATAAACCTCAATGCCAGCGGAATCCGTTGAGCCACCCGGGAGAAAGCGAGCCTGATCAAAGGTCAATAAATGCGTCACGCGGCTGAATAAACAGCTAACTGTATCGTCTTTATCTCGGAGTCAGTTATCGCGGCTTCCGCGTAACGCCCAGCAGCTACCTGGACTTTAAGCGTCCGAATCTGAAACTTTGCTAGTAGGCAGGCGTGCGAGATTAAACAATGCACAACGCTTACCAGGAAAGATGCCGCTTTATACCAACAAAGCTGCATGGAAGCATGTTAGTTCCGGGTGCCGCCGTGAACACAATTGACACACAGTGCATCTGGGGATCCGTGTAAGTGAGCAGCCAGAGCTACGAAAGAAAAACGTACATGGGTAAGAGCCGGGTAATGTCATAACTCGTGGAACAAACCGCATATACCAAGCCAATACTTTCCCGGGCGGCTACTGCAGCTTTCTGATTCGAAGGGCAGTTTGGAGAACTGACGTTGGCGAGCTACATATTCGTACGATGAGTAGGAAAGAGGCCAAAAAACCGACTCCGGAAATACCTTCTCGTGAAGACTAATCATTGCGCTATGCATCGATTCAGTTGTTAACGGAATCAGCTGCACAACGAAATAAGGACTAACAAGCTGGGTATCAAGTGCGCAACGTATAAATGGATATCCAGGCCCTTGTTTGATTGAACAACTGGCTCGCTGTATTGTGAAGGGAATGATTTTCTGTCAACGAGTATGGGTTAGTTACGCAGTGTTGTATCGCTCGATTTGGATGCAACCTGAAGGATGTAACCTGTTGTTCCAACTGTTGGAACTGTGGCAGTTCTCGGATATCGTTGACGCCTGGGTGTTGATGCCGTATCCTCAAATTGAGACTTTTCACCTATCGAACTTGGTGATAAGACACTCTGATTTGAGAATGCGAACGTGGTATTACCCTAGACTGCAAAATTGCGGCTGGACATTTGGATGACTAAGTGGGAGCAATCGTTTGGGCACAAAAATGAGCACACCTTTGGTATAGAGCGTAAAGCTGTCCGTAGTTTGGGGGTGGGTGAGAAGTACATCCGGAGTTCTAATAATCTGCCTTGGTTCCTCGACGTCTTGCTTCAAGTCACGAACTAGCATTAGAGAAATTACCAGGTTATCGAGATCTGAGACTTACTCCAGCCTCGTAATATGAAACACCGTATGGGAGGACTTGGTGAACATCTTCATCGTCAATACCCATAGCTTGGGGCGGGCGGATTGGGCGTGAGCGGGTAGCCGGGGGACAGCAGAAATGGACTTACCCCATGCACCTGAAGTTATCTGAAACCGGTCGTTGGCATAGGCTATCCAGAACAGGTTTACTCGCTGCTCTCGCTCAACGCAGTTGGCGGGGCGGAAGAGAAGGCTTGCTTCATCCT